>PVIH01004386.1:119824-141498 GCA_004025045.1 Sigmodon hispidus
TTTGCCCTATGCCTTTTACCCACATTCAGACAACCCACAGGGGTACTATGGCAATCAGGTCCACTGTTGTGGATACACCCAAAGGTATCGCCTAGTAAAAGTATAGAACATTACCCTACAGCAGTAGCTGATTTAGCTCAGAATGGCATCCAACAATCCATTCAGTATTTTGGGCATGCACCAGCCGTAATAATTGTGCCATACACAGCAGCACAAGTTAACACCCTGTGTGCTGTTGTTGATGATTGGGCAATTCTTTGCTGTACCTTTGCTGGAAAAATGGATAATCATTACCCACAACATCCTCTTACATTTTTTAAGGAGCAGCTCATAATTTTTCCCAAGGTCACCGTCGCAGAGCCAGTGGCAGGAGCTGTCAATGTATTCACTGATGGCTCGAAAACAGGAGTAGGTGCCTATATGGTGCAAGGCAGACAACCAGTTCAACATCAATTTACTCCTGGTACTCCTCAGGTAGTGGAACTTCAAATAGTATATGAGGTGTTTAAAGAATGCCATTTTGCCTTTAACTTGATATCTGACTCAGCCTATGTGGTTAATGCTTTTAAGGTGTTTGAAGTGGCAGGACCAATCAAATCATCCAGTACGGTCACTGTCCTATTTAACCACTTGCAAGACTTGATTTTGCAACGAAAGGAGAGATTTTTTCCTCAACATATCTGTGCGCATACTGGCCTTCTGGGTCCACTCGGTGAAGGCAATGCCAAGGTGGATATGTGCACTAGACAGGACTGGATATTCTTTACCTCTCCTGTAGTTAAAGCTCAAGAATTTCACCAGCTATATCATGTGAATGCTGAGATCTTACAAAAAAGTTTCAGATATCCAGAGCTGAGGCACATCAGATAGTTTTGGATTGTGCTCAATGTGTGGTGTATCACCACTCACCTTCCCTAGGTGCTAATTCCAGAGGGATTCTGCCATTAAAAGTATAGCAAATGGATGTTACTCACATTTCTGAATTTGGCTCTTTGAAGTATGTACATGTTTCTGTAGATATGTGCCCTGGTATCTTGCATGCCACTGCCATGTCAGGAGAGAAGGGACACAATGTCATTGCGCACTGTCTAGAGGCGTGGGCAGCTTGGGAAAAGCCCCTGCAGGTAAAAACTGACAATGGCCCTGCTTATACTGGAACACAGTTTACTGCATTCTGCAGGCAAATGGATGTACAAGTAACTCATGGATTGCCTTACAATCCACAAGGGCAAGGCGTAGTGGAACGAGCTCATCGCATGCTGAAGGAATGCTTACAAAAACAAAAAGGGGGAATAGGCCACGGCTGCACCCTCAAAAAAAGACTATATATAGCTCCGTTTACCCTTAATTTTTTAAATTTGGATGCTGATGGCCACTCCACAGCAGATAGACATCTGATTCTCATCCCTAGCCACAGAGGCATGGTGAAATGGAAGGATATTTTCACGGGTCACTGGCATGGTCCTGATCCAGTGCTTACCTGGGCGAGAGGTTCTGTTTGTGTCTTTCCTCAGGACTGGCAAGATCCAGTGTGGGTACCAGAATAGCTAACCAGGAAGGTCTGAAATGACAAGTATGATGCTGACTTTGAGGGCGAGGATTGGCCCTGGAATGGGTACCTGTCCCAGTACAAAGCCCTAATGCCATGATCTTGTTTAGAGCCAAGAGAGATATTGGTATTACTGCAGCTGGTTTTACAGCCATTTCCCTAGCCACAATTGGGGCCACCACGGCCGCCATTGCTATGAGTCACACCATCCAGACAGCTCAAACACTTAACAATGTGTCTGCCAATGTAGCCCATGCCTTAGACATTCAAAGAGGCATTTCTGCCCAGCTTAAAGGCAGGCTGATGTTGGTTAACCAAAGGATTGACCTGGTGCAAGAGGAGGTTGATGTCCTCTGGCATATGGCTCAGTTGAGATGCGAATGGAAGTATCAGGCCTTATGCATGACTTCTATTCACTATGAAAAATTTTCCTATGCTGCAAATTTGTCTAAAGTTTTGTCAAGTTATTTTATAGGAAATTGGTCAGGTGAATTCGAAGTGACCATGGAGAAGTTGAGAGTTGCAATAGTTGCTGTGAATTCAACTCAAGTGGACCCTGGAGTTGCTGAAGGACTGACGAGATGGATGTCCACCGCCCTCAATCATCTGAAGGAATAGGTGGGAATGGGTGCTCTGGCTGACTTGATGGTGTTGATAATTCTGATTTGCCTATGGTGCATCTGCAAAATGAGGTTCACACAGCGTAGGAGCATGGCCATGATTGTTCAAGCCTTCACCGCCATTGAGGTGGGACAGCCCCCACATATTTGGCTTGCTGCCTTGAAAGAGTAATGTTTGGCACGGGTTGTGAGGCTAAGCACTGCACATGGTTTTGCCTAGGTAAGGCTTCATAAAGAGCATGCCTAATTGCATACAGGTTGGCACCCACTATCCTGTCCTCATGAAAACGAGTGCTGGACAGGTCTGTCCCTGTCTGAGTGGATGACACCTGGATTAGGGATAGCACAAGTCCTCTTGCACAATGAGTATTAGGCCTCTGCTCTTGCCCGCTGCTTTTGCTTGATTTTTTTAATTTTTTAATTATTAAATAAGGGAGAGATATAGAGAGCTGCCTGCTGCTGCACCCTAGAGATGGTGCTGATTTCCAGCCTCCACCCCCCATGGGTGAGTGCTCTCTTTTGATAAACAACTCCTTATTTGGTTTGAGCCTGGGGCGTGGTTTGCTGTTGTGTATGTGGACCTATGAGCTGTGCCCACGTGGCTTATTGGGATTGGATGCCCTGAGAGTTTCTAGTCAGTGGGCGGGGTTTTCCCAAGGGAGGAGAAGGAGAAGCAGAGAGAAGAACAAAGAGAGAACAATTGTAAAGGTCCCGAATAAACTGCTGAAAGAAGATCCTGGGTGTTGTGCTTTCCTTGCTGGCAAGGTTGCGCGCGACATTGCCACAAAGTGTCCACCGAATAAAGTATCATCTTTGCTGCAGGTTTTATAGTGGAAGCACTAAGGCAGTCACCTGTGTGATGAAAGATCACACAACCAGAGACATTTTCCTTTAGAACCACAGGCTGTGTCTCTAAAGAAATGTGCTGGGGGGAGGGAGGGAGCAAGTGAGTGAGACAGATTTTCGTGCATTAATGTAGTGATGTGCTTTGACCTTAAATAGGGTGTATCTGGATATTAGGCTTTACATAAAAAGACGTAGAATAAATGACAACGTAGCAATGCTTAGGTCTAAACTGTGGGGTTACGAGCACTTACAACAGACAAGGACTTAGACTCCCCGACAGGCAGACCAATAGAGAAGAGGCCGTGACTAGGTAACAAAGATAACTGGATTCTTCCTCAGCCTCCTGACCAAACAAAAGCCTGGTGTCTAACATCTCCCCATTGCATACCCGGGCCAGCTCAAATTGAAGGTGCTGGAGGTTTTAGCCACTGTGGGCAGGATAAAGTCATCTCTACTCCTTAAAACAAACAAACAAACATAAAAGCATGTTCATTACCAAAGCCGGCAGAGAACACAGAACAATGGTGTTTGTAGCTAAGCTAGCGGAGGTTTGTCCATTCATTGTTCAAATAATTAGTCCCCAAACCAGTTTATTCCAGTTTTCTCAGGGTTTCAAAAAAAAGTACTTTTTAAGACTGAGCCCCTCAGCACTTGCTCTTGAACTGGGGATGGACCCGGCCTGTGAAGCCCCGCCCCTCCTGGAGGTGCTCTGGGAAGTTAATGATGGAGGGGAGAATGAGTAGGTTCTTCAGTGGTGGAGAACAGAAGTCAGTAAGTTGTTCTCATTCAAGTAAATTCTCACCCATGCTATGCAGCCTGCCCTAATGAACTCAATGGAAGAAGATCAGGAGGTGGGGGTGGGGTGGGGTATGTGTGTGTGTGTGATAAGTTGAAAAAATGAAAGGGACCTGACAATAAGAAAGGTGTCAGAGTGGGACATGAATATGGGGGGCTGACACAGGGAGACTGTGATCCAAGTACACTATGTATTATATATATGAAATTATGAATTAATACATTTAAATTTTTAACTGTATATTTTTAAAAATGTGTCCTCCAGTTCTAAAAAATGTTTGAATGTTGGGGGAGAATTGGATGAGAATGCATACAGGAAAAACAAAATATTTATTGTGACAACTCAGTTCCTTTAGACTAGTATCTTACCCCCCTTGTCGCTGACTCAACACTCAGGGATAAAGTAGAGGGATACATAGACGATCAGCTTACACATTTAGAAACTTCAGCAGACTTGCTTTGTTGAAAACTTTCAAGTTATCCAAGTAAGAGTTATGCCTTGGACCAAGCTTTTGCACAAGGTCCAATATGCCAAACCAAAATGGAGTTGCTTGTACTCAGTTGCTTGGCGCTCCAGGCACCAAGACAAACTAAGCTACTTGCCTGAACTTTCTTAACTCTCCAAACTTTCCCAGGAGAACCAGAGTCAGGGCAAGAGAGCCTTGAGGAGCAAAAACTAGAGTGAAACACAATCCTCCCAAATGGCCAGTGTTAGCTTGAGGAAATGCCTCAGTTTCAACTTGCCCAGGGAAAGTGCCAAAGCAGTAGAAGACACAATTCTGCAAAGTTGACTGTGTAGCCAGAAGCATCTCTTGCAGACCAAGGTGAAGCCACGATCTTATCACAGAGGAAAGAACTTCAGGATGAGTCAGTATGAAGTCAAGTTGGAATTTATTAAGCAAGGGGCAGGCATGCAGAGACAGGGTGGGTGGAAAGCGAGATGTGCACCTAGCAGGAGCTACACATGCGATTTGTAGCTTCTGAAATTATATTATTCTAAGATTGCCACTTATAAGTAAGCTTAAAGATCAAGTAAAGTTTTAAAATTAAGTAAAGAATTATTTGGCTTGCTTTTTTCTCTTGTCTAGAGAATTCCCTTTCGTGAATCTCAAGGTGGCTAATGAGAGCCTTTGTGTGGGTTTGTAAATGAGAAAGTGCTAGCAAGATCAAAAGGTCATAGGTCACAAGGTTAAGACACATGCCTGACCCTAAGCATAGCCTATCAGCTGTTTTAATACTTTGAGATATTCCTCTGAAAATGGAGTACACTTCTTTTCAGGCAGTCTCCCAATGGTTTGGTTAAGTGTGTTAAAATTTTTGACTCTGTGCCAGCGAGAGACCTAAACCAGACCCTTTGTCACATCTTAATTTCCCATCTTCTTGCATCAGAAAGTGGCTTTGAGCAGCAGCTTTGTGCGGTGTTTCTGCTTTTCTCCACCAAAGCCTCTCTCCTGGCCAGCATCCTGAAATCTCTTCCTATTAAGTAAAACTGTAACTAAGCTCCAACTGAGATCTTTGTGCTTGTTGCAATTTTGTCTTTTAAGAAGACAATTTTGTCTTTCTGTGATGCTGAAGAGGAGCTAACTATGCATCTTTCAATGACCAGCAATTCCTAGAGAAAAAAAAAATGAAAAAAGATACAAACTGAGATGTCAATGCTTTTCTGGCAATTAATTCTAATACAAGCTTTTAGAATGTTGCCTTCAGCTCTGTTTTATATCTTTGAGTACCCATTAGAATCTAAGGGTATATCCATTCAATTAAGTTCTTAAGAAGCACGCACTAAATGCTGTGTAGACACAGGACACAGAGCAGAGGACCAATGAACAGATGTCCTGCACTTGTAGAGCCTACATTACCATGTGAGGTGAGGAATTATTAAGCAGTACATACTGGAGCAGGCAAAGAGCCAGGCACAGGAGAGCTATTTGAAAGATCAGGACATCATTTTTTAAAAAAAAGTGACAGCTGAGCAAAACATGGAGGAAGGAAGGAATGGGGACATGATAGGAGGAAGGAAGGGATGGGGACATGATAGGAGGAAGGAAGGGATGGGGACATTGTGGCAGGGGTGTTGCAGAAGGCCCTGATCAGGAAAGAGAATGCCTCATTGTTCTGAGGGGGAAAAAATAGATCTCTCAGCTTCTGGTACATGTAGGATTCACTGAGGTTCTGGAGGCAGTTCCACTATTTATAAAGTGTAGTGTTACCAATTTCACTCTGTTGGTAGCAAGTTGGGCTTTATTTAGGAGTCTAAGTCTACTATGGAGGTACTACCCCATCTGTAAGGATAGAGGATGGAGATTGTTTTGACGGGAAGAAAGAAAAAGTTTTCCAAGGAAGGGACATAGAGTAAAACAGGCTTACTCACATCCACCTCCCAGTTACAGCCCTGGCTTTTCTCTGCTTCTCTATTCCTGGCTGTTTTTCTCACTTTTTTTTCTTTTAGTTGGGCTAGTTTAGCCAGTGAAGCCTACCTTCCTATCTGTGATGAAGGAGACATCCTGTGGGGACCACCCACTCACTGCCCTCTCATTCTTTGTATCCAGGCAACAGTGGGTGATGAGTGCTGAGGCAGCCTTGTGGTCCAGGATTTAGAGATGAATAGAGGAAGCTGGGAAGGGAACAAGAGCTACCTGGAATACAGGAGGACAAGAAAGCACCAATATTCTGCAAGGAAAGAGTTCCCTGGCCATTGTGTACAATAGCTGAGTCCTGAGTCTGCTCTGAGCTTTGTAAAGGGTTCTCCTCTTAACACACCAAACAGCTACCCAGACTCACCAGGCTCATTTTCTCTCTCCCTTCTAACAGGCTCAGGACTTGAATTTTGCTAACATTCAAGGTTAGTCTGACCAAGCCTCTTAAAGTATATTACAAAAAGATGATGCTTCTCTCCTGAAGTTCAGAAATTTCAGTTCTCAGCTGACCAACAGGAGCCTCTCCAACACACACACACACACACACACACACACACACACACACACACACACACACACACACCAGAGAGAGAAAATATACAATTACAGGAAGGCAATTTGTTGGGAGACTCAGCCCACCCCTTGAATCAAGCAATTAAACTGACATGAAAAACTCAGGCACAATTCTTTTCTAAACTGATGACCTGATGTGGGGAGCTAGCCTTTCTCGTAACTAAGTGTCCTCTAGGCTGAGTGCAGGGAATAGACCTTGGAAACAACACACAAATGAAATTCTTCTTGTATCAAAACAAGCTGAGAGGACAGGATGCAGTTGGAGGTCGCTTTGTCACTCTGCCTGGACCTGGGTTACTATAGTTCACCAGGAAATTGTTTGGACCCTGGAAAAGCTCCAAATCCTGCCCTGGGAAGCCCATGCCTCTTGGCTTCTTGCAGCTCCTCCTTTGTGATCAGAAGATGGCTTCATAACCACATGCTGGGCCACACTGCTCATATTGTTCTCTTCAGAGCACAGAAGAGAACTCGTGCTCACCATTTCCGGATGCAGGATGAACATCTTCATGTGAAGACAGCCCCAGATGCTCAGCATCCAAGGTGTGGTCCCTCTGCATCTTGAGGCTGAGGACCTGCATACAGAAGCTCCTTTCCCTCCCTCCTTCCTCACACATTGTGTGATAATTTGCTTGTGTTCTGACAAATAAAGCTTTCCTGTAGATCAGAGGGCAGAGCTAGACACTAGTTAACCATAAAGGCTTGGGGGGGGGGTCTTCACAGACAGGAAACGGGAAGTGATACGGCTGGATGGAGGCAAGAAGTGATAAGGCTGGGCAGAGACAGGATCTGGGCCCCTCTTTGGTCAGGGGATTCAGAGAGGTAGGAAGTGACTGTGGCTTCCTCTCTGGCTTCCCTCATCTGTCAGCTTTTACCCTAATATCTGACTCTGGATTTTTATTGATAAGATTAGATTTATGCTTCATCTGTCACCAAAAGACCTATGAAGAAAAGGTTTCTGAGCTGATTCTAAAAGGAAAATTGAATCTTTGTCAATTAGCAGGAGTAGACGCAGCAGAAATTGTACTACCTTTTACTGATGCTGAAATATCCTATTTACAGACAGAAAATGATCATTGGCAAAGAACTTGCAATAATTTTTTGGGAGAGATTAACAACAAATATTTTAAAAGCAGGAGCACTCAATTTATAAAGAGAATTGACTGGATCCTTTATCACATTGTAGAAGGAACACCAATTTTTGGAGCCCCTACATTTTATACTGATTATTCAAATTAGGAAAGGCAAATTATAAATCAGGATATTTAAATAAAGTGGCTCAAAGCCCTTATAATTCTTTTCAAAATTAAAGTTTATATGCTATTTTTATGATGTTAGATTTTCCAGAACTTCCTCATATAGTTATTAACTCTCAATATGCAGGAAGAGTTGTTTTACATACTGAAACTGTTGAACTTATTTCAGATGATACAGAGTTGTCTTTATTATTTATTCTGTTACAAGAAAAAAAATAAGAAATAGAAATTATCCCATATATACACACATATATATATATGCATATATATGTAACACATATTAGATCCCATATGGATCTACCAGGCTCTCTAGCACAAGCTAATGATGAAATTGATCAAACTTGGGTAGGAAATGTGCTGGAAGCCTCAGAATTAAAAACTGTTAAACAAACAAACAAAAACCCACCATGTCAATAGCAAATGTTTTCCAAAAAGACTTTTCCATCACTTGGCAACAAGCCATGAAAACTATAAGAAAATGTCCTACTCGTTTATTGTATAACCAAACTCCACGACCTGCAGGAGGTACCCAAAAGGCACTCAAAGAAATGAAATTTGGTAAATGAGTGTGTTCCATTTTGAAGAATTTGAAAAATTAAAATATGTACACCACCCACACCATAGGTACATATTCTGAATTTCAATGGGCAACTGTTTTGAGTTCTGAAAAGGCTGATTCTATAATCACACATTTGTTAAAAGTTATGGTCATCATGAGGATACCTGCACAAATTAAGACTGACAATGACTCAGAAAAACTTTCTATTTTATTCTAATAAAATGAAAGTTTTTTGCATATTACAACATAAAGCACATTACAGATATACCACACAATCTTCAGGACAAGTAGTTATAGAAAGGTCTAGTTCAACTCTAAAAAATATATTTAATAACAGAGAGGGGTAATAAAGACCCCCAGAGATAGACTGCATAATTCTTTATTAACTTTAAATTTTCCAAATGTTAATGAGAATGGAATGACAGCTTCAGAGAGAATTATATTAACCTATATACTTTAAAGATGTGTTAACCACAGAATGGAAACCAGGATATGTTGGGGAAAAGGTTTTGCTTTTGTTTCCACAGGAGAAGAAAAGCTATGGATGCCAACAAAATTAATAAAGATTAGCTGTGAACAAGAGAGACCTCTTTATTATAAGAGGTAATAGTTTATCAACTAGTGTCACTATTCAATCTAAACTAACTTATAAGACTTACAAATTCTTTCTATTTGATCAGATATAATTTGCAAAAAAAAAAAAAAGAAACTCCCCAAAGTTAGGGTTGGGACAGGGTTTTGTTTTTGGCTTTCCAGAAGAATGAAGGCATTCAAGTAAGAAATCTGAATACCACTAAACAAATTAGACGCCTGAAGAAAACAGATATATCATCCAAAGAAAATGTTCCCCAAAAAAGAAGTAAATTGGCATATTGGTATATCACATTTCCAACAGGATAAAGTTTCATAAATATCTCCAAATGTTTGTTTCTACTGTTCTCTACAGATAAATAATGCAAGTTGTCTTTTTGTAGTTCCAATTCAATTAAAAATTAAAACTGGCTTTGGAGGTTGGAGTGTGGCTTTCTTCTCTAAATGCAAGCATACTTGTTAAAAGGAAAATCTAAAATGTATGTCAGAAGAGCCACCTGATATGGGATAGAAGAACAACCAAAACTAAGAGGCTCTTCTATTTCTACTAATTTTATAATCCTTTGGTTTTATTTTGACTCTTTAAATCTCTTCTTAAGGTATAAGTATTATTTCAAAATTATAAAATTAATATATATTTTAAACAATATTTTGTTATGATATTAATGGTCATATAGAATACTAATTCTAGAAAAAGCCTTCATCTAGCTTCCTGGATATGATTTTGGGTTTGAGTCTTTATCAAGTAACTAGAAATTAAGTTTTTCTACTCTGGATGTACATAACAAATTATGGGCCTTTAGCCTCTTTGAGATCTGCTGCACATGGCATTTACGTTTTCTGCAGTGACCTTTGAAGTCCCCAAAAGGAGGATGGGGCTCCACAATGATGATTCCACCTGGACTATGGTAACCCCATTAAGCTGATAAACACCACCTAAAGATTGGCTTTGGACAGCAAGCTGCTCAGGACAATTTTGAGGTGGACTACCTGAGATGGTTCAGCCTCACAGGCTACTCTAACCAGGACTTGACATAAACCTGGCACTTTTCCATTATCAAGAGAGTGAACAGCAATGGCACAGCTAGGCTTCCCAGGACTTGACAACTATCCCAGTTTTTTTTTTTTTTTTTCAGGGTCACCTAAGGATGCTATACTCTCCAGATAGCAAGAAGTAATTTTAAGAACATGACATCCACATTCCCAAAAGGTGGGGTAGGTGGTTTATGGTTGTTCATTGAGTTATAGATATTGGTCATTGTTTGGAGGGGGTTGATTATAAGCTGTTATTGGTAATGGTCAGGAAAAATCTGAACAAAGATTAGATTCGGAGATCTTGTACTAAAAAGAAAAAGGGGAAATATAGAAATTGTGTAACAGGGTAGATTTTTGAATCTACTTTTAAACCAAAAAAGCAACTACTAGTTTTAAATATTTTATATTGATAAGGATTTTTGTACATTGATACAAATTTAAGTTTATTTTTTAAGAATATACTATATATTCATTTCTACTCTTTTTCAAGGTATTGTATTCAGCTCATTTAACAATGTAATGTAAATTTCTAGTTCTTAAAAGTTATTATTACAGACTATTCAGAATAATAAAGAAATGCAGGTTAATAGTCACCTATTACAATCAAACTTGTAGTCATGTTAGGTATGTTTTCAAGGTCAAGCAGATATATTTTAGATAGGAAAGAAGTCTTCAAGCACTTCAGAGATCTAGAGAATATGGCATTTAAGATGTTTTAATAACAAAAGGCTCTCTCTTTCTCTCTCTCCTTTTTTATTAAGTGACAATGAGACATGTCTGCTCCTGGCAGCACTAATCTGCTTCAGAAAGAAAGTGACTGCTAAACTTTGCCAAGACAAGATAGGACAGTCTTTCAAAAATCTTGCTTCACAGTTAAGTCGGTCAAATATTTTAGGCCTACAGACTGAAGGTGGATGCCCCAACATTGCAGAGAAACCTTGAGTGACTGTCCAGGCAGCTAACTATTTCTGTCATTTCTTATTTTTGAAAGTTGTTTGCTCTATACTTCCTGTTTATTCAGGTAATATTATATCCTTCCAGATCTCTAATGGTTTTGAAGACTAGATAGTTACAGTTTTTCTTTCAGAAAAGATACTCACTAAAGAGGTGTAAAGTGTATAAATTTGAAAAACATCCAAAGATAGTTTTGGGTTGGTAAAGCAAGCTAGGATTTAAGGTGAATTAGGTACAACACTTTAGACCCACCAAGATAGGATAGATAATTGAGTATTTTCTCTGAATTTGTCAAATGCTAATGGACTAGACATTGTTAATATAATCATTGCCTGTATATATTTATATATAGTTATTGTATATCATTTTTATTTCTTTTTTAAAAAAATATTTATTTTTATTTTATGTGAATTGGTGTTTTGCCTGCATGTATAACTGTGCAAAGGTGTCAGATCTTGGAATTACAGACAGTTGTTAGCTGCCATGTGGGTGCTGGGAATTGAACTCAGGTCCTCTGGAAAAACAGTCAGTGCTCTTAACTGCTGAGCCATATCTCCAGCCCTATATATCATTTTTCTATGTTAGTTTAAACCTTTGCTTTTTATTTAGTCAAACAAGGGGAAATGTTGTGTGATGCTTTGTTTGTGTTCTGACAAATAAAGCTTGCCTAGAGATCAGAGGGTAGAACTTGCCACTAGTTAACCATAGAGGTCTGGAGGTCTGTACAGGTAGGAAACAGGAAGTGACAAAAGTAGGCAGAGACAGGAAGAGATAAGGCTGAGTGGAGACAGGAAGTGATAAGGCAGGGCGGAGACAGGATCTCAGCCCAAAGACTGGATCTTATTTGGAGAATTCAGAGAGGTAGGAAGTTACTGTATCTGCTCCTTGCTTCTCTGATCTTTCCGCTTTACCCCGATATCTGACTCCATGTGTTTATTGATAAGATTAGTTAGATTCATGCTTTAGATACATGTGGAGAACTGACAACTTATGAGTCCTGCTGCTTCTCAGGAGTCCCAAGGCCCTGGTAGTGTGGGAGGTAGAGAACAGCCAGGGGTCTCCTGGCACTGACAGATGTCAGGTGTTGTATGGGACCTAAGGGGTTTAGTGGTCCCCAAAGTGTATGAGCCTCTCTAGCTTCCTTTCTCATTTCTGCCCTGCTGGATCCTGTCTTTCCCTCCAGTACTAGGACATGTGCTGACCAGAGGATGCTAACATGGAAGGGGAGTGCAATTGGGACTAGGTATGCGAAGAGAACATTGTAAAGGCCAGTTTCAAGGTGGTGACAGTGCTTGGCCTAGACTGCTTGTCCTGGTTCACAGTCCTGTGCCCTTTCATGCTGCTAAGGGGAAGAGAATTTGTGAGCATCACTCCTTACCAACACAGATTCAGTCCCCAGACCTGTCAACATCAGAGGTTAAACATGTCCTCTTTGGATGTAACATCATAGAAACCACTAACTGCCTCATCTCTGCCTTAGGTCTGAACAGCATGTAGGAACTTGCAGATTAGTTCAGTCCCTGAAGTGCCTTCTACTGTCCTCCCTCACCATCTATAGTAAGATGTGTCTTTAGCAACACTTGGCTGAAAATTATTATAAAATTATAGCCATGCAGGAAAGAAAGGTCTTTCTGGAACAGGCAGTCCCATCATCAATGCTGAACCTTAAAAGCAGAGGCCAGTCTGAGGCAGCCTTTTTAGCTATGTCTACAGACCACTTTGAGACCTGAAGATCTGAGCAGTGAATTTGGTTAGCAGTTAAACTGTATAATTTAGGTTGGAATGTTCAGTGTGCCTCCTCGTTCATTCTCCACACTGCACAGGCACGGTTAGAAACTCCTGTCCATTCATCAGGTTTCTAAGTCTGTAATCAGCTGGGTGTATCAGGTCTGTGGTATGCCCTAACGTGACTGAGCCTAAGTCCTCCTTTTAAACTGTATCTCACTCCCCAGCTCTAAGCCATGCAGGGAGGTGGGTGTGTTGCAAAGGGTGCAGAGAGAGCCGCTCCGAGAGATACAATGATGCTCTCAATGTTGACCCCACCAGGTATAGAGTTGATATGTCCCTTACATGTTCATTTCTAGTGAAGACTATGCCTGTCTCTATCTCACAGTGAGGAAACTGGTGTTCACTGCAGTAACACACCCACACGCACACTTCTGGATGTCACTGCAAGTCAACTCTGATCCCCAAACCTGGCCCTATTATCTGAATCACATTCCTGACCGGTACTACATAGGGTGCGGTATTCTTGTTCCTTTCAGGAAATGAAATAGTTGTGTGATTTTTTTCTTTTTCATTTACACACACACAAAAAAATTAAAAATAAACACCAGATGTTTGGAAACATAATACAAACCGAACTTGCTGGAATTTACAAGGGCAGAAAAGATTTCAAGTTAGAAAATCCACAAAGCAAAAAAAGATGTTTTGAGTGAAAATGCACTTTGTCTTCCTCTCTCTCACACACAGTATCTCATTGTTTCTTCTTCGGGGAGCAGCTGTGGAGGAAATTAAGGGAGGGGACAGACACAGCATCCCATCTTTGTGCCTCATACAGAGCTTGGCTTTGAGGCTTCCTGAGCTGTGGGGGTGTGGCATGCATTACTGTCAAAGGGCAATGGCCTGCTGGGAGCTTATAAAATGACTCGGGAGAAGCCAGGCACCCAAACAGGTTCCTCACTTGGAGGATTCTGAAAACTGCTGCCATCCTAATAAAAAAAAGGTATGTACGTAGTTGTAACTTTCACTTAGGAAAAATGATGCTTAAAATAGAGAATACCTTGACTTTCCTTTGCCCCTTGCAGCTCTACCGGTAGGTATGGATGGATGGCTTTCTCTCTAGCTCTACAAGGTAAGTGCTATTGGCACAGTTTTCAGGTGACATGTCAGAGGGGTACTTCTCCTGCTCTTCTCCCTCCCCTTCCCAAAGGAGAACATGAGAAAACTGACTGTGCCAGTTCTCTAGTGTGACTCAACTGCACCTGACGGTAAGATCAACTGAAAACAGGAATTGATTGTGTGAGCAGGGTAGGTAGGGTACAGCTGGACACAAAAACATTATGTTTAGACATGTGACCATTGGGGTGTAGTGGTGGAATCCTAACCCTCACACAGGGGAAGCCGACATACCAGCTGTAGGATGGCCTGAGTTACAGAGCACAGCCTGGACTATTAGAAAAAAAGAAAGAAAGAAAAAGGAAAGGGGGAACAAAAAGGAGGTGGCTCTTGTTTGATTTGAAGGCTACATGGGTTTGTTTTTCCTTCAGATCTATTCACCCATGTAAATACTTTATCATGCCGTGTGAAATCTCAAAATCTTGAGGTCAGGGACTATGGCTATGGTGACACACATGTGTTCTTGGAAACCTGGACTAAAGTTCTGGTCATATAAGAATACTAAGAATTAAGCTGAGCAAGTGACCTTACAGAGAACAGGGTCGATTTCAGCACAGGAGGCTTCTAGATGACATGTTGGGGCTTTGGTGTAGCTCACACAGTGGTACATAGGGCAGTGCCAATGGAGAGGCTCAGCTTTTTGATCCAGTATACCCACAGTCAGTGACTACCCAGGGTTCACTTTAGCCTTGGAAGAATTACCTCTAAGTTATTTAATAGTCAGTTGAAATTGTAGTTATGCTTATTTCTAAAAGTAACTTCACCAAGACTATCTTCCTGTGGTGTTAGACAATAAGAAAATACACATCATAAGTCATGCATCTTTTACCCAGAGTTATCCATGCTCTGTCAGCATTAGGGAATCTAAATAAAAAGAGCATGGAAAATCAGCCTCTCCCCTCTCAAGGTCTTTTGGCTGTAGGAAGAAAACTCCAACAACCAGACAGCATCTCTGGAAGCCATGTAGTCCAGGAGAGTTAGCCACATTCTGAATCCTCCCATGAACTCAAGGGTATGTTTCAGCTCACAAGAGAACATCTTGTAGTAAGACATCTGTCAGAGTTAGACATGGGACTCACTTGTTATTGCTGTGGCATGGTGAGTCAGGGCTCCTCAGGTCTCACAGGCAGGCATTTATTGAAAGACACAAAGACAGACACAGAAGGGAACATGGCAGAGAGGCTGTGGTAGAGGGCTGCCTGTGTCACAGTCCTGCTGCCTTCCCGGTCACACACCCGGCAGGGGTGAGGGGTGCTGGGTAGGTACTTTCTAAGGTCCTAGCTATTTGAAAACACAGTAGAATGTACATACTATGTGCCACACGTAAAGTCCAGTGTATGGGAACTGCCATCGGCTTAGACCTATTGGGCGAACTACAAAGATTCCAGGAGCCCTTGAGAATGGTTGTACAGTTTTATGAGTTTAGGCTAGGCCTCTACAAACACTCCACCCTCCGAAATGTTAAAAACATAGGTGTTGTTTTATAGAAATGGGAGACGGAGCCTCCAGGACTGAATGATGGTGGTCCCTCCACAGATTTGTTCCAGAGAACTTCAGCAGCCACCCCCTCCCCAACCCGCCCCAGCCTGGCAGCTCCCACTTCTTACATAACTGTTCTTTTGAAAACCAGGCAACAAAACCTTCAGCAGAAAAAGCTATTGATTATTAAAGTTATTTGGAGGCTCAGAGACTCATAATAAAGTGGTTATAATTATTCCTGTTCTGACACATCCTTTTCAATGCTTGCATCTGAGAACATCTTGCTCACATTGACTCAGTCACCTTCATTTTGGAGAGAAAGGCAGCAAGCTGGAAATAGCTTGTGTGCAGGGCGAGTTAAGGAGTCACTGAAAGGGAACAGAGGGAAGGCAAGTCAGGGGAAGGAGGCAGAGAGAAACCCAAAGTGTTCATCCATACCTGCACTGACAGCCATC
Organism: Sigmodon hispidus; assembly: GCA_004025045.1. Lineage (NCBI taxonomy): Eukaryota > Metazoa > Chordata > Mammalia > Rodentia > Cricetidae > Sigmodon > Sigmodon hispidus. The sequence goes on from PVIH01004386.1 coordinate 135,849, forward strand.
TTTATCTAGCCATTGTCTCTCCCCAGAGCCAGTGTGGCCACCAGAGGACTTCTGTCTTAAAAACGGCACTCTTTTGCATCAGCTGACAGGCCTCTGGCTAAATGCACACCCTTTGTGAAAATCACCCTCAGTGAACAGAGGAAACACTTGAGAAATGGAATCCTGCTTTTACTTTTCATAATAACAATGCTAGTATTTAGCTGGGTGAGGTGGCATGCATCTTTAATTCCCAGCACTCACAAGGCAGAGGCCGGAAGATCTCTGTAAGACAAGCCCAGTCTACAAAGCAAGTTCCAGTCTATCCAGGGCTAGTAGTGAGAGGCTGCCAATAAATAAATAAATAAAAAGCTAATATTACTGAGCAACCGCTTGGTGTCAGCCACTACTCTAAATATTTTTACTCTCTCCCTCCCTCCCTCTTTTGGGTGTGGGGTGTCTTTTCATGTCATTGGAGATGGTCTGGAATTGGTGGACTCCAGAGTTATCCCACCCAAGCCCCTCCAGTAGAACCCACGACTGGCTTTATTTTTTATCCCATTTCATTTTCATAAAAATTCATGAGATGGTCATGTCTATTAGTCCTACTTAATAAGCCAAAAAACAAAGGTCTAATTTGCACAGATGCACTTAGTAGGTGGCAGAGCCAGAATTGGAACCCCATCTGAATAACACTCGGTCCCCCACATGCTGCTCTTGGTTAAGGTTCCCAGACCAAGCTTGGGTAGATAGGACAGGCCAGCAAGATGTCGGCAAGGATGAAGAGTAGAGATTGAGGATGGGGGGGCGGGGGGTTCCCTTATGAATCTTCTAGGACACTTAATGTTGTACATAATTTGGATTTGAGCTTTATTTTTTTATTCACAGACCCTTTGGCCTTTCAGTGTACCTCATTGTTTATTCCCTGTATACACATTATTTTTGTTCCCAAAACAAACACCTACTGAGCCTGACATTTCCAAGACCCTGAGCTGATTCGGAGGAGAACTGGACAGGGTCCCCACCCTGGAGAAATATTCAATAGGGCATGGGAGGGTGTGGGGTCCATGAAGGAGGCTAATCCAGCAAGAGATGCTCCTAAAAGAGGTGCTAATGCTCTGAAGTGATGGCCTTCAGTGGTTGGCCAGCATCTCTCAGAGCTGAGGAGAAAGCCAGCTGAGGGACCAGGCCCACAAGGACTCTCATCATTGTGTGTCCTCAGACGACCCAGACAACTCCAGCTGCATTGTTTTTCTCCAGGCCTCTCTCAAAGCCACGCAGACCAAAGATGGTGACCGTGCTGCTGCTCCTGGTCACGCTGGCAAGCCTCTTTACTGCAGCCAAGGGGCAAAGTTTCCATCTTGGGAAATGCCCCACTCCTCCGGTGCAAGAGAGCTTTAATGTGGAAAAGGTATGGTAATTCAACCTCTCCTTTCCTCTGAGCATTTGCTCTTTAGACTCCAAAGCAAGCCTTGGGGAAGTGTACGTGTGTGAGGAGGGGTCTCTGCAGACACAGACCAGCAGAGTAACAATCCCTGTGAAGCAAGAAGGTGTTGGCTCAAACTTCTAGAATCTGACACCAGTTTATTTTAGTCATATTTAAATACAGGGGAACTTGAGAAAACAATTTCCTGATGTAACACAATTCTGTGGGCACAAAGATGCATGACTACATTGAAATGTGCTCAAAGTCACTTCTTCCAGGAAGTTGGGCTCTATAGAGAGGTGGCGTGTATTATTTTAATCTCTGGTGTGGTCTCCATCATCCAGACAGCACAGAAGCCATCTAGTTTATTAGCCACTCTGGTTCTGGTCGTGGGAGTTTGGGAGAACCTCCGATCATACAGACAGTGCAAAGGTCACCTAGACTATTAATCATCTCCAGTCCTAGCTGAAGGAGCTTAGGGAGTGATGTATGACTTGGCCTACAGATAGCACAGGGGTTGCCTAGGCTATTAGCCACTTCCATGCCCCAGCTTCTGGGTGGAAACCAGATTGTGCATCTTTTTATTGAAGACAATGCTGTGTTTAACATTCCTGGTTTCCTCTAGTGATAACTGTGAGCCTAAAGACCTTTGCACACCTAACAGGGAAGGCACTTACTCTATTTTGGGTTTCCTCTGAAGCAGTCTCTGAGGCCAGAAAGTGGAGAAGGAGAGTCTGTGGTACCTCAGCTTGAACCATAGATGGATGCCAACAAGCCATAGGAGCTCCCGTGGTCCTGGCAGGAGAGAGTAAAAGGTTGCCAGCATGAGCCATCAGTGTATGGGAATTGTCCCTGACAGCTATGGGGAGATGGCAGTGAGGTTAGGGGATGTGAGTAGAGCCATTAACTATGGCTGGCTTGCTACTATTGTCCTAGAGAGAGAAAAATTGACTGTTCTTCTGGGGCAACAGCTAGTGCACGCACATAGGGTTCAAAACTAGGCTTCTGGTCAGATAACTTGAAGCAAGACATAGGAAAGGCCAGAAGTCCCCCCAGGAGTGTTTTCTTGTTACTTACAATATAACTAGCTCCCCATAAATGCTTCTTCTTCCTGGAATGAGGCTGAAGGGGCAGCAGAAGGACAGCTATCAGCTGCTGGAACTCAGCGGCTCCCACGCTGTGGAAGGCTCCTTCTCCTTAAGAGGTGTTGGTTGCTGTTAGGGAGCGTCACACTTAGTCTGAGAAACACAGTCACTGAACTGTGAGTGAGTGTTGGGAGCGTTAGAGGGTGGCCTAGACAGAGCTGGGGCACAAAAGCTTAGGGATTAGAAGGAGACTACGGGAAGCAGTGCCCGGGGTAAGGAAGAAAAAGCCACACAGTAAGGTCTGCTCTGACCTTCTTCAATAATACTTTAAGGATCCCTTTAATTGAGTCAGCCTGGAAAATCTCACACACACACACACACACACACACACACACACACACACACACACACACACACACAAATCCTTTATGATAATATTTAGGAAATTTAAGTTATATTTTAGTCTGGGAGTAAAAATTCCAAAATATCTTGAAAATTATGACTGATATCTTCACTTACAGAAGGCCTTTGAGAACTGAAGCAGAATTTTTTAAAGGACCTTTTTAAAATCCATTTGTATGTGTGTGCGTCTGTGTGTGGATGTGCATAAGTGCGCAGGTGCCCATGGAGAGAGTGATGGATTTAAGCTAGAGCTCCAGGTCATTGTGAGCTGTCCTATGTGTGTGTCAGGACTTGAACTTCAGTCATCTAAGAGCAGCAAACACTTTTAACTGCAGAGTCAGCCTGAAAAGCCCAAAAGCAGAAATTTTGAGGCAAAAACTGTATCATGATTAGTTTAGATAGCATATTATTGGCTTGTTTTAAAAGGTTTTTATTTCAAGAATTTTTAATATATTCGTTGTTATGCAACCATCATTAAATCAATTTTAGAACACGTTCATTATCTTAAGAGAAAAACCACAAACCCACTAACAGTCTCTCTATGTGAATTCTCGGAATTCTCATCAAATAGCTGAGGGAAGCATCTTGAAAGGGGGAAGACCTAGTCTGCCTCCTGGTCTCCACTTTCAAATGGCCCACAGGCTTATGGTGAGGCAGAGCACCATAGACACGTAGTTCACAAGGCCACTTAGCTTATGGTGGCCAGTTAGCATAGAGAAGAGAGAGAGAGAGCGAACAGGAGCCATCTCCCCAGGCATGCACTCTGTGACCTGCTTCCCCTAACTAGACCCCTCCCATTTACTGCCTCCCAATATTGCAGATCCATCTCAAGGGACTGATCCATTGATTAGGTCAGAGCTCTCAGCATCCAACCACTTCCTTAAAAGTCCCACCGCTAACCCCTGCTCACATCAGGACCAAACTGCCAACACAGGAACCTGAGGAGAAGCTTTACATCCAAACCAGAACACTCTCTTTCTTCCCTATTCAGTCATACCCACATGACCGACATTTTACTTCCAGTCAATATAAATTTGTCTTCGGAATGCACAATGCTAGCTTTTTGTGGCTGAAGGAAATGTTTTCAGAGTTCACCTGTGTCACAGCACGCATCAATCCTCCATTCCTTTTGTTGCCAAGTGATGTATGGATGTTGCTACAGTTTCTTTATCCTTATCATTTGAATTGTTTTACATTTTTGATCTATAAATGCTGCTGCTGTAGACATTCAAGCTTAGGGCTGTTTTAGAAGAGAGGGGGGATTTTTTCAGTTCTTTGAGGTACATATGAAGTATAGTCACTGATGCAGTAACTCCGTGTTTAACTTTCTGGCAAGCCATTGGACTATTTTAGAAGAGTCTCACCATTGTGCATTCTCGCAAACAGGCTCTAACTAATTTCCCTGTGTCCTCGCCAGCAGTGTTTCATTGTAGTCACAGTGGAATTAAATGGCATCATCTTCATCTCCTAACGGCTAATCGTGCCAAGTATCTATCTTTTCATGTACTTATGAGCTGTGTGTAAATCTTCCATTTGAGAATCTTTTGACCTTAAAAAAAAAAAGGATGGTGGTGCTCACCTTTAACCCCAGAATTTGGGAGGCAGAGGCAGGTGGATCTCTGAGTTTGAGGCCAGCCTGGCCTACAGAGTGAGTTCCAGGATAGACACAGAGAAACCCTCCAATCTTTTAATTGTTGATACACAAATGTTCTTCCTCTATGCTGGATGCAAATCTATCTCAGTTGATGGGCTGTTTCCCTTTATCAATATATCCTTTGAGGCTCGAGGTTTATATACTGATCACGTCCTACTCAGTTCACTTTGTTAGTGTTGTACTTGAGGGGTCAGGGTGCAAACTTAAGTACCTGATTAGTGAGTGTCTCATTAGTTCAGTAGGTAGCTCTCAGTCCCTAGAGAAGCTATGCCCAATCCAAGGCAATATGATTTACACCTCCGTGGTCTTCTCAGGGTTTTATAGTTTCAGGCCTTGCATTTAAGCCTTTGGTCCATTTTAAGTTAGATTTCTGTCATGGAAGTATCCAACTCTGTGTGTCTTTCCAATTGTTCAAGCACCATTTATTGAAAGACTAATTCTCCATTGACAGTTTTGATAGCCACAGTGAAAATCATAAATATGAAGGTTTACTTTCAAAGTTTCAGTTTTGTTCTAGCCATATGTCTATACTTACTCCAGTTTTGATTACTACAGATTTGTCACAAGTTTCTAATCAAAATGTAGGAGTCCTTCAATTCTATTTAACTATTCTTTGTTCCTTGTGTTTTCATATGAACTTTATGATCAACTTGTCCATTTCTTCAGGGAATATAAAGAATAGTTTGTAGATTATTACCATCCTAACCCGTTCTTGCCATGAGCATAAGCTAGTTATCTACGATTTTTTTTTTGCTTCTTTTAATCTTTTTTTTTCTTTATTTTGTATTTATCAAAAAAAAAACAGTAAAAAGAATTTAAAATGCAGAAGAGTTAACAATAACTATACAGAGGATAAGAATCATAAGCATGGCTTATCAAGGGTAGAAATACAAATAAGATTGCTACACATTTTCTTTGTGTTCAGCTTTCCCTATATATCCTTATTCAAGGTCTCTTCCCCCTCCCAACACATCTGGTCATTTTTCTTCTCTGCAACTGCCCATCTCCTCCCTGGGCAGGGAGCAGACAGTCCTATGGTCCCACTGACCCAATAATGCTTAGATCAGTCTCCACTTCTGGCCAAATCCAGTTCTTTCCCCCCTCCCT
>PVIH01004387.1:16854-76244 GCA_004025045.1 Sigmodon hispidus
ATGATAAGCATGGCTTATCAAGGGTAGAAATACAAATAAGATTGCTACACCTATATTTTCTTTGTGTTCATCTTTCCCTCTGAATTTTTTTTTTCCATCCCTGTATATCCTTATTCAAGGTCTCTTCCCCCTCCCAACACATCTGGTCATTTTTTTTCCTCTGCAACTCCCCATCCCCTCCCTGGGCAGGGAGCAGACACCCTGGACTGACCCTTTGGATCCCACTCCACCTAGAGGAACACCTGACTCACTCTTGAGGGAGGGGGGGAAAGAACTGGATTTGGCCAGAAGTGGAGACTGATCTAAGCATTATTGGGTCAGTGGGACCATAGGACATTTGCATTCTAAAAGCCACAGTCTGCACATAATTTCAGGAAGTTCAAATACAGGAAGGGCCTATCACATGTTCAACACTAGGTACAAAATGACGGGGATACAAAATAACTGATTTCAGTCTCTAATGAAATTGCCAGTGATACACTTCTCCTAGATGAATGTGAGTAAGGAAGAGCAGGATTGTTAAACTGATGTTTTCTCAGTGGTTTAGAATTTAGGATTAGGTGTGGTCTTCTATATATATCACTTCAGTGCCAAATTCTTAATGGATATCTCTCTGATAATCACTACATTTTTCTCATAGTTAAATCACTAATTCTGTTTCTCTCTGGCTTTCCATAACTTGGAAGACTGGCTGTCTTTTTCTCCTTTACTGATTGCTTTGCTCCTTTGTCAAAGGTTAGTTGGCTATTGATGTGGGTGTATTCCAGAAACACGCTGCTCTCCCTCAACGTTTGGTTGCTTCAGCTTTCTAGCGAATCTTCAAGTCCTCTGGTGCCTCCGTACCTTTGATGTTGAACAGTAGTATGTTTGCAAGCCTTCCATCCTGACTTAGTAAAATAATTATGGGTACAATTTTATTTACTTTTTAAAGTAAATGTAAAAGCCATTGTGCAAAGTTATTCTAAGACTTTTGAAATAATATTCACTTTCTTCTTTGAAACAGGGTGATAAATATCAGTTACTCATTTTAAAAATCAAGATGACTTTCTAAAATAAAATCCTAGATACAATAACCAGTAGTATTTTTATCTATTGATTCTATGATTATACTTTTAAAACATTTAGATGTTTTAATTTTCACAAGTACATAATGTTTTGATGATATGTAGTCATTTTATTTTCATAAATACAAAACCATTCATTCCAACGCTTGTGGCTTTTAAATACACCCATTTTTGTTGTTTGAGTTATAACTTTGTTATATGATGCTATATGATACCTTAAGACACATTTCTGTTTTATTTACCACTGTGTTTATAAAGATATTTTTTCACATGTGGTGCTATCAAAACTTTATAGAGGAGACCTTCCATATCAGAAGTCTTTAGCATGAGGAACCTTTATGGAAGGGCATAGAAAGAGCCTCTGGCAAAAGTAACCTTAGTGAATTGGTCATTTTTTGCTTTTGATATAGGTAAAGCCTTTGCACGTCTACTCTATTTATACTTTCTTGTGTCAAAATTCATAACTGATATCTCAGCTTCATGCTGAGCCTCTTAGAAACTAACTTCTATGATTGTGCTGAGTACCTAAGAGCATGCAAACTTAGGGCCTCACAACACTCCCACCCCCCTTAGCTCCTAATGATCCTTTTCACTTCATCATTTCCTAATAATGACAGATTCTCAACCTTCTCAAGTTAGTACTTTTGCTTGAAAGTTGGTGAGGAATAGGCAATTTAAATTAACTCTCTCTTCTTCTCTTCAGTCCACTATGGTCTTGAAGTTTACACACACAAACACATAGACACACACTTTGAGAGTTTTGGCAAATCAATAACATATTCAATTTTTTTTTTAAAAAAATAGAATACAATGCTCTTATATTGGGTTTCCTGTTTGTAATGTTTGCAGGAGGAGAAACCTACAAGGTGTTATGATATATTGTATATTTAATCAAATTTGCCTTGAATACCAGAGAATTGAATCACTCACAGCCAAGTCATAAAGGCCAGGGAGTGGTGACCCATACCTTTAATCCCATCACTTGGGAGACAGAGATCCTTTTGGATTTCTGTTAATTCAAGGCCTAACAGCCAGGCAGTGGTAACTCATATTTTAAATCCTAGTTCTAGGAGAGTTGAATCAGGAAGTAAAATAGCCTGGCAGGGAAAGAAATATAAGGCAGCAGAAGGAAGAAATTTAGTGATTTTGTCTGAGTGACCAGTCAGGCTGAAAACCCATGAAAACAGGACTCTTACCCTGTTCTTTCTGAGAAGTTGGCTGGGTGAGAATTGGCTATAATTTGTTTCCTCTCTCTGATAGTCGAGCTTTTGCCAATATTTGGCTCTGGTTTTTATTATAGTACTAAATAGAATTAATGCAATAACAAAGGAACAAGTGACTCAAAGACATGACAGACTTTATTTCAGGTGAACCAGTGAGCAGTGGGGGGGCGATCACTAGAACAGCAGTTCTCAACTTGTGAGTCATGACTCCTTTTGGGGACCTAAGGTTCCTTTCACCTGAATTGCCTTAAGACTACTTGAAAACACAGATATTAACATTATGATTTATAACTAGGAAAATAACAGTTATGAAGTAGTAACAAAATTATTTTTATGGTTGTGGTCACCACAACATGAGGAACTGTATTAAAATGTCATGTCCCAGCATTAGGAAGTTTCAGAACCACTGTTCTAGGTAAGTAACCAGAGCCATTACCGAGTAGTAGGGTAGGGTAGTAACTATCGGTTGTGAAGAAACATAGAAGGCAAAAGAGCGATGATGAGGACTATTTCTAACTCCTTAACTGAATTAATTTCCCCAGAAAATACATGGTGAACCTCCTCTGACTCCATTTAAAACATGAGTAAATTGAAGTTCAGAAATAGAAGACAACCTTCTGTAAGACTCATTCCTAGTTATCCTCTCAGTTGAAGCTGACATAAAGTCTGGAAATGTGGTCTTACCACATTTAAACTTTAGTGGCAAGCTATAAGCCCTAGAATTTAGAATTCTCAACTTGTTTTTTAAAACAACACCCTTCAGTTCCCTCCTACTACATCAATCATACTGTGTGTGTCCACTGGGAAGGCAACGGAAATGATAAAAAGGTATTTCAAGGGGTATTTTACCACCATGTGTTAGGCTTGCTCTGCTTGTGTGGATGAATTCAATAATACTGACATCAGAGTTACAATTTCATCAACCTGGTTTTGCAAATGTCTACAAAAAAGACACAGAGATAATAGTGGGTGAATGAACATTATAGTCAGAATTTTCTGTCTCACCTGGCCAGTACTGCAGATGTTTAGTCTCAAATAATCACACAAAGGCTTATATTAATTATCAACTGTTTGGCCTATGGCTCAGGCTTGCAATTTGCTAAGTCTTACTCATAAATTAACCTCTGTTTCTTATCTATGTTTAGCCATGTGGCTTGGTACCTTTTGCTCAGTGTAGCATTCTCATTTTATTTTCTCTGCCTCTTGATGGTATCTCCCTTCTATTCTTCTGCTTCCCAGAATTCTCCTTGTCTAGTTGTCCCACCTCCACTTCCTGTCTAGCTTCTGGCCAACCAGAATGTTATTAAACTAATATTTACAGTGTACATAAGCATATTCCCATAGCATTTTCTCTTTTAAAATAAATAGGGAAAATCTTAGGTATCAGACAGAAAGGGAACAAACCACAGCCAATTTTCACCCTCCCAGCTCTCCAGGATAGGTCTTATCTCTATGAGTATTCAAACTAACTATACACACAGGCAGAAGGGCTAAACTTCTGCCTTCTCCTGCTTTATATTTCTTTCCCTTTGCAACTATTATACTTTTTAGTTTAACTTTCCTAGAGCTAGGAGTAAGGGTGTGTGCTACCACTGCTTGGTTCTGTTCAGCCTTGAAATCATATATTTCTAGAGGATCTCTGCTTCCCAAGTGCTGAGATTAAAGGCCTGGGTAGATCACTACTCCCTGACCTTTATGGCTGGGCTGTGGGAGACTCTGTTCTATGATATTACAGACTATTTTTTAATAAATATATAACAATTACTTGTGGCTAAATGACTGCAGGACCAACCAGCCAGCAGGACACAGAATCTTCTGAGTACATATGGCATTCCAACATGGGGCATGCATGTATATCTACGTAAAGCCTTAGGAAGGTTAAAAAGACTTCTAAAGCCCAGAAACAGAGCTAAAACCAGCTTCCTAGTTCTGTCTCTCAAGAGAGCCATAGTACAGGGTAGTGTGAGAGCTTACAATACAGTAGCTTCCCTCAGTCTCACAGAAACCTTGGTACAAGTATAAGCTACATATGACAAATTTAAGGTATCTGCTCATACAGACAAAAAAGGTACATGGTCAAGGATGGCTTTGTGGTAGCAGCATTTTCTTGGGTTAGCCTTGTTTGCTGATGGCAAGCAGAGGCATAGCTCCTTTAAGAGATGTTTTCTGACTCAGCTTTAGCAGCAAAAAACCTTGAGACTTTTTAAAGTGGCCCTGCTTTGGAACCCTTACATGAGGTTTATAATCATCAGGTGGTGGTGCTCTACTTCATGGCAGTATGGACCCTAAAATTCCCCAGAGTTGGGGTGGTAAATGTGTTTCCTGCTAGGACCTCTGCCATGAAGTTTAGGCTCTCATGGACCAAGGAGCTGGGTGAAGCCAGGTGTCATAGCTGAGCCTTTAATCCTAGTCACACCTTAGCAGATAAAAGTTATGGTTTAAAAAAAAGATAGAGATACACAGCAAAGATAGATTCAGACAACACAACAAAAACCTCTAAATAGTTTACAGTATGTTTAAATGTATAGACTTGAGAGAACACAATAAAGATAAAAAAAAATCCTTAAAAATAAAGTTAAAAAAATAAGCCACATAAAGATAAAAAAAATACAAAGAGTCTAGATGCTATATGTTATTGTGTTGTCTTTAAATTGTTTGCTTAAAAAAAACAACTGCTAAAAGACATTGGATTATAAATGCTGCTATATTAAACCAACCTATATGCTTTTTAAATACCTTGACTTCAAAGTTGAAGTAAGAAATAAGTTGCTTTAGAGGAAAGTTTTGTTTTTATTTCCACAAAAAAGTGAGAGACTGTAGATTCATATCAGATTAAAATCATGTTAAGTTTAATAAGTTTAACTTCAGAGCACCTCTGTTGTAGTTTCTTTTGAGTTCTGCATCCAAAACAACTTCACATCAATTGGAGTGAGATGATTCAGCTTCACAGACTGTTCCACTGAGAATTGCCCATAATTCTAAAATTTCCCTTAGGTTTCCATAAGGTTACCAGTGCTCCCAATCAGCAAAAAATAACAGCTAGAACTATGCTCACATTCCCAAAATTAGATTATAGATGTTTGCCTTTGTTTACAGTGTTGGGTACAAGTTGTTATAGATAATAATAAAAAAAAACTATACAAAGGAGATTTGAGATTCTTGTTTCAAAAAATTGCTATGGAATTATGCTCTAGTACATGGTAAATATTTATCACTGTAAATATTAGTTTAATAAAATTCTGATTAGCCAGAAGCTAGACAAACAGGAAGTATAGACAGGGCAACCAGACAAGAATTCTGAAGAGCAGAGCAGATGTCAGCCAGATGCAGAAGAAGCAAGACAAAAATGCTGCATTGAGATAAAGGTACCTAACTATGTAGCTAAACATAGATAAAAATCATGAATTTGTTTGAGTAAGAGTTAATGAATATTAAGCCTGAGCCATAGGACAAACAGTTTATAATTGATATAAGCTTTTGTGTGAATATTTGAGAGTAAATGGCTGCAGAACCATTTAGTTGGGCTGGACAAACAAACTTCTGACTACAGATTATTGCCTTAATTTTAATTTTAATCACTTGTAAGACAAACAAACTTCTGACTACAGATTATTGCCTTAATTTTAATTTTAATCACTTGTAAAGTTGTTTCAAACACTTTTTCTTCTCTGTTTTTGTTTGTTTGTTTCCTGGACATGTAAATAGGCTGTGCATTAGTACCTGATATTCACATTATTGAAGTAGTAATGAAAAGATGACATTTATCTTTATATACCAGATATTTGGCCAAAGTACAAAAGATGGGAGAAAGCATGTGTGAAAAATTAGTATCTGCTTCCACTGAAAACATAAGATTAAAAAAATAAAAGTTATAGGCCATGCACCCCAAATATGTATTCCATTACTATTAGAACATTGTAGGTTTCACCAAAGAGAGTTTGGTTCCTCTCATGTGTGTGTGTGTGTGTGTGTGTGTGTGTGTGTGTGTGTGTGTGTATATATATATATATATATATATATATATATATATATATAAAACTTTTGACAAAAATAAGTGCAATTTAGTTATGGTCATGAGTAATAACCTTATTACTTATTAATGAACAATTATAGATATTAATCCAAACGTGAGGTATTAGTTAGTGAGTTAGTCTGTATTAATGAGATCACTGTTCATTTATCTAAACTAATTCATCAAAGTATATAGATGATGTAATTAAATTAAAATTCTCTTTTTTTCTCCTCAGCTCAGCCCATTTTTAAGACATTCTGTTCTAAAGAGAACATACAATGTCACTCTGCCATGTTCATCCTCTAAGAGACAAAATGCCTATTGTCCAGAACCAAAAGCCCAACAAGTATCGAAGAGATAAATTACAGTCTTCTACCTGGTTAGTATGATGGACCCACAGAGATACATGTGTGTAACCCCTCCCTGTGGTATTATATCTTGGTTCAGTTTTTTACTTCATTCATGGTGATTAGCTAGGTTTATAGCACCAAGCAATCACTACGAGATTATAGGGATCATCTTTATGCTTCTACATTTAACTGCTAATCTGATTGTTATAGCTGGCTTTTCTTCTTGTTTCTACTGTCAAGACAGGGGAGTTACCTTAATGTGTTTAACTTACAGACCCTTAGTTGTCATAGTTTTTCATGAAATGAAAATATTGTGCCATAATAAATTAATGTCATGCTTTAGCCAAATATTTGAAGATTATATGATACAGCAGCTTGAGTATTTACTGGACAAATTGTAACATTAGGTCTTTTAGACAAAGATATATTCTCATATGAATCATTAGCAGATAGTAGCTTTAAACTAACCAATAAATGTATCATAATTACTATGATAGTGTCTTAGGCAATTTTTTGTAAGGTAGGACTGTATTTAAACAGTTTGATGCTGCTGTCCATAAAGATTTTTCTCATTTCAGTGTCTACATTATTAAAAGTTATTGTATTTCAGAAATTGACTATTATTATATTAATTATCTGAATTAGATTATAAACAAACAAAAGTTATTTATCAAACTAATAAACCTGTAACCTTAAAAAGTCTGATATATCAAAGAGCACTAGAGGAACAGATAAAATTCTTTATTATATCACTGATATTAAATATAAATACTTTTGATATTTATATTTCAGGTGATTGGGGAAAATAGTATTCTACATCATGTGCTGGAATAATATTTCAGACCTGTTAGGCTAAATAAAATAGTTTATTTTCATTCCTCTAAATTTTATGCAGTAATTATACAGTATAAAATTTCCTGTGGTCAAAATTACAATTCTATTGGTCAGTGAAAAATCTATATTGGGATAACCACATTTTTAGGTTAGGAACCACAGCAATATTTTCTACAGAAAGCTAATGTTCCATTTTAATTTTTGAAGGATATTTGCTAAATAAAAATTCCAGGTTAGAACATATTTTCTTTTTTCATATTAAAACTGCCAGTACATTATCATCTTTCTCTCATACTCTTAATGAGCTGTTTTTGCTTTGAAGATTTTGTCTTTTATCTACTTTCAGAGATCATAAAAAAAAGCAAGCCAACACACAAACGTAATGCTCCTCGGCTTTATTGCCTTCAGCTTCTGCCTCAATGTTCTTTGATGTTTGCAATATTTTGCATTATGTTATTCGGTGATTGTTGTCAGTCATAAAAGTTATCACTTATTACTTTTCAAGTATTCTTGTTCCACATCCTGTCTCATTTTGATTTGATAATGTGGTTCTCAGAATTCCTCATGGTCTTATGTATACTGGAGACTATTTTCTTTATATTTCACTCTATATTTTGTTAAAAACTTTTTGTACTAATCAATTCTTCATCATGTTACTTGAAATTCAGTACATCTTCTGTACTCTCAATTTAAATTGTATATTTTTTTACTTTAAAGCTTCTATTTGGGGTAAAGGGAGCTTGAACAATGATATACACGGATAAAAAATATGACTTTATTAATAATATAAAATAAAATAAACTTCTATTTGACTAATATGTATATGCTGTCTGTCTGGTTTACATGCTACAAGCATTCCACTCTCCATAATTTTAAACCATAGAAGACAACTCTCTTTCCAACTCAGGTATGGCTCTGCTTTTAGTATCTATTTTCTGTTTTTTCACTGTATCTTACAAAGGACTAATACTTTTGTCCAAATGAATATTGCTTGTGAAAACTTAAAATGTGGTTTATATTCTGATGTACATTTTACTCTGAACAGGAAATCTTCTTACAGGGATGTGCCAATGACTGACACAATCGTTGTTGTAACAGGATTCCTTCATTTTCTAGGATTCATATAATTCTCATTACCCACATTCTCAGAGGCTAACCTTTCCATCATCTCTATCTTGAGATCAGTTAGCTTATCATGTCTTTTCCTCTTTTTTTTTTAATGCAATGGTCAGTCATTATGGAGCTGCTGAAATCATTAGCTGTCATGTTTAATGCTATATTTTAGTCTCATGGGCAAGTGCACATCACATGCATTTTGCAAATTTCCTCCATTAGAAAGTGATGCAATGTCACGTTCCATCATCTTATTCCCTTCTCTCGAGTTCTGCTTGTAGGAACCTGAGTCTGCCACAACACCAGCTTAGATTCTTGCTCACTTCCTGGTGCCTTCTTAACTCTTAGACCTTATACTGTTTAGAGACTCAAGGCTTCTTCACAGGGAGTGCAAGGTTTACCTTGTGTTATTTTCTCTTTTTCTTTCTCATCAGGTTCCTGCTTCTTCAGACTATCTCTTGGCTTCCTTCATTTATATGTACTTAGACAAAAAAAGTTTTTAGAAATACAGTCTACAATTCTACAATATACTGCCATATCTAAAATTTATTCCTTATCGCAAATTTGTTAGTTCTTTCTTTGTTATGCCTCAACAATTCCCTAAATTCAGTATCTTCAATAGACATCTACTACTAAAAAAAGAATATTGTAAACTCATTGTCTTCTGACACATAGCCACTTACACACTAGTCTTCTATAAGAATATTTTCTCTTTCTTTTTTTCTTCACTTTCTTTTTATTTTTTTCACTTTTCAATAAAGTCTTTAACATGTCTACTTGTTAGTTAAATTTACCTCTAGATTTACTATTTTTAAAGATTTATGACAGCACATGTTACTATTATATGTTTATGGACATCTCCTATATGGTATGATTCAGAAAAGATTCCTTTAGAAAGAATCTAGTGGGACTAGACTTGATTAAAATGACATCACCTGAGAGAAGGCTCCCTCAAACACAGCACCGTTTAACATTACTGTTAGTGATGGACAAGCACACCACCTCCTTCAGTCTTCTCTGTTTAGGAATTTCTACATTGTCATTGCAAACTCACACAAAAACCCACATGCAGGGTTATTCTGCACTCCAGTAAATATAATGCTACTTAGAGTCTCCACCCTTTCATTAGCTCCCATGAGGAGCACTAGGTTAGATATATTTCAGTTAGAAGTTTAAAGCTTGGCTGAGTTAACTCCCAAGGAGATGAGTAAGCTAATATGTCCAAATGCTGACAACAGTCCAACACATGTTCATAGAAAAGCAGAAATTCTAGACAACAGAGCAGTGTCCTAGGTCGAAAGTGAGAAAATATCCACCTCTTGAATTGGAAACACATCAGGCAGTAAAAAGGATAGAACCCAAACAAATTTTTATACTCTCAGTTTTCAGTCAGTCATCTGTATATAACTGGCCACAGAAGGCACAGAGCAATTATTTGTTATGTGTAATATCATAGACACAAGGCTTAAAAATAGGCTAACATTTATCTATATGTGAGCCCTACTAGACCCTCTTACATGTTGCAAATTCATTATATAAGTAACTGTATTGTAAAAGAACTTCACTCTCAGACCATTAGTCCCTGTTAATATCTAGTGTATTAGGTTACACCAAGAAAGTTTTAAGAGCTTGTTTGCTGATATTTTTTCATCTATTCTCTCTGGGATTCATCTCATTAGATGTGCTACTGTTACAAGGCAGCATTATTATAATACAATACACAGTTACAGGTGCTACTCACACACTAATGTTCATTTTTAGGAAGCCTAAATCTCCAACAGAACATTAGGCCAAGTTTTTGGCAACTACTTGAAGATACTTAATAAATTTAGTTTTTAAAAAGAGTACATTGTAAAATTTATTCCACAATTATGTGACAGAGCTGCCACACTGGCTTCTTGTTTGGGATAGTAAGAAGTTATTAGAAAGCATATTTGTGTTTAGGTAGAGATATATACAGTAGAGGTATAATTATTGAAACAACTTTTCTCTCCTCACAGATGCATTTCAAAGATGATGTCTTTCAACAGAAAGGTAAGCTGGCAGTCTTCAAAGAGGCATATTTCCTGAGTGATGATGTTATCCATCAGCTGCTTCAAGAACAGCTTTCATTCTAAACTTTAGTAACAGAAACATTTGTTACCATATCACATTTAATTCTTTTTCTCCATTATAGTCCTTCTAAACACTTAACTGTTGATGCCTCCACAAGAAATACAATGCTAAATAAAGACATCTGATGAAAGCCTTTCATTTAAACTTTATAATTTTTCTCTAACCAGAGAATGCCATGACGGTCTGAACACCAACATGTAAAACAAAGCAAGTACTGTTACTTTGTGTGCATTCTAGCCACCTGACTCATTTTCTTATGCTTTATTTCTCTGAAATTCTAAAAACATCAAATTAAAAAAAGGAATATTCACAGTTTTACTTTGTGTTTATCTTATGTGCAAATAGGAAAACAAGAAAAATGTAATTGCATTGTGACAAATTTATTCCCATAGCCTATGTGCTTGGGAAGATGGGTATTGATATGATTTTCTGTAGCAGCACTATTTGAATATCCCTATTGGCTACCTTATGGCAATTCTACACGCATTACATGTGCCTTCATAATGGTAAATATTGTCCTTGATCCCTAGGAAAAGACTCAATAAGTATTGCTTATAGAGCTGATGTGATGATGACTTTCCTCGATTTATGCTTATTTGAAAAAGTCTCTGGACTTGGAGAATATCCTCCTGAGCGAGGTATCACAAACCTAGAATGATAAGCAGGGATGTACGCACTCTTTAGTGGACTTTAAACAAAAAGTGAAGCATTCCCAAGCTGCAAACCACAACCACTGAACAGCTTGGAATCTGAAACACTGTGGACTGGCACCTTGGAGCCCATTCGCTCCAGAGGAACACCTGACCCAGTCTTGATGTTGGGGTGAGGAAAGAGGATCTGCTTGGAGTGGATGCTGAACTAAGCCACATTGGGACCTTGGGACCTCCTGCCCTTACTGGGGAGGAGATAAAGCAATGAGGAGAAGAGAGAGTGACTGGAAGGGGCAGGAGGGGGAAGGGAGTCTGAACAAGGGTATACGTGAATAAAAATTGAGACTTTATTCATAATAATAAACGGAAAAAGAAAACATACTATCTTTGCAAGAAAAAAATACTGAAGTTAAAAAAAAGTGTCTTTTATTTTGACTTCAGTTTTGAAGGATGTTTCTTTTTTTCCTTCTTCTTTATTTTGTGTTTATCAAGAAAAACAGTAAAATGAATTTAAAATGCTGATAAGTTAACAATAACTATAAAGAAAATAAAATTCATGAGCATGACTTATCAAGGGTGATAATGCAAATAATTTGCTACACATATATTTACTTTGTGTTCAGCTTTCCCTCTGAATTTTTTTTTCCATCCCTGTATATCCTTATTCAAGATCCCTTCCCCCTCCCACCACATCAGGTCATTTTTTCTTCTCCACAACTCCCCATCCCCTCCCTGGGCAGGCAGCAGACAGTTCCATGGTCCCACTGATCCAATAAAGCTTAGTTCAGTCTCCACTCCTGGCAAATCCAGTCTTGTCCCCCCCTCCCTCAAGAGTGAGTCAGGTGTTCCTATAGTTGGAGTGGGATCCAAAGGGTCAGTCCAGGGTGTTTCTGATCCCAAGCTGTTCAGTGGATGTTTCGTTTGAGTACAGTCCTCATGGCTGGCAGGACTTCATGTATTTGATGCTGGCCTGGGAGCTTTCTATTGAGAACTATGCTGGAAGTCTAATAGGAGTTTCCTTGTATGTGTTTTCACACAGGGCTCTTCATGTTTGCTTTTTTTGTTTTGTTTTGTGTTTTATTCTTTCACTTATAATTTTGAGCATGACATGTGTGAATGAACATGATGAGACAATAATGGTCCATTTAAAGATAAATGTACTTAGCTTTGATCCATTGAGTGGCTTATATATTGTATCCATATCTCTTAAACTTTCTAAAATATTTAGCCATTATTTCATGTGAATTTTAAATTCCTGTTTTTAAATTCCTGTTTTCTCGACTTTCTGAACTTATAATAATGGCTTCTCACTATTCAGTTCGTGGTATTGCAGCTAATATGTTTTTGTCAGTTTTTAAAAATCTCATTGCATCCCTCTCTTTCTTTCTTTCCTTTCTCTTATCTGACGAGATTAACTCAAAAGACTTGTCAGGTTCTGAGATGCTTTCTTTGTTCTAGTCTGTCATAGAAGACAAGAACAAATGTTATTACGCTGATTCCAAGCTAGGCTCCAATGTTCTGACATTTTAAAATATGTATATCTCTTTGTTGAATTTCAGTTTCACAAACCACTGTGTTTTCTAAATTTATTTGTATTGTCTATATCTGTGTTCTCTTGGCATTTCAGTGAGTTTTCTTAGAATCTTCATTTTGAATTCTTTATGGATATTTCATTTTGTAATCTACTGCTGGAAAATTACTGTTGTTCTCCTTAAGAGAAGACATGTTTCTCTTTATGTGGGTTTCCCTTTTCCAGCATGCATTCTTTTTTCTTTTTTCTTTTTTATTATGAATAACATCATGTTTTCTATCCTTGTATATCCTTATTCAAGGTCCCTTCCCCCTCCCACCCTCTCCAGTCACTCTCTCTTCTCCACATCTCCCCATCTCCTCCCCAGCATGGGCAGGAGGTCCTAAGGTTCCAATATTGCTCAGTTAAGCATCCAGTCCTGGCAGATCCAGTTTCCTCAACCCAACATCAAGACTGAGTCAGGTGTTCCTCTAGAGGGAATGGGATCCAAGGTGCCACTCCCAGGTGTTTCAGATCCAAAGCTGTTCAGGGGTTGTGGTTTGCAGCTTGGACAACCTTTGCTTTTTGCTTTTTTGTTTAGAGTCGCTAATAAGTGCTTATCTTTCTGGATTCGAGACACCTCGCTCAGGAGGATATTCTGTAAATCTATCCATTTGCCTGCAAATTTTAAGATATAATTTTTTCTTACTGCTGAGTAGTACTCCATTGTGTAGATGGACCACAGTTTGTTAATCCATTCTTCAGTTGAGGGACATCTAGGTTGTTTCCAGGTTCTTGCTATTACGAATAATGCTGCTATGAACATAGTTGAGCTAATGCCTTTGGAGTGCGAATGTGCATCTTTCAGGTATACACCAAGAAGTGGTATTGCTGGATCCTTGGGGAGATTGATTCCCAGTTCTATGAGAAACCACCATACTGCATTCCAGAGTGGATGAACAAGCTTACATTCCCACCAACAATGGAGGAGTGTTCCCCTTGCTCCACAACCTCTCCAGCATAGGCTGTCATCTGTGCCTTTTATCATAGCCAATCTGACAGGTGTCAGGTGGTATCTCAAATTTGTTTTGATTTGCATTTCTCTGATGGTTAAGAAGTTGAGCACATTTTCAAGTTCCTTCCAGCCATTCATAATTCTTCTGCTGAGAATTCCCTTTTTAATTCTGAACCCCATTTTTTGTTTGGGTTATTCAAGGTTTTGGGCTCTAGTTTCTTGAGTTCTTTATAAATTTTAGAGATCAGTCCTCTATTACTTGTAGGGTTGGTGAAAATCTTTTCTCATTCTGTAGGCTGTCGTTTTGTCCTATTGACAATGTCCTTTGCTTTACAGAAGCTTCTCAGTTTCATGAGGTCCCATGTATTGATTGTTGTTCTTAGTGTCTGTGCCACTGGTCTTATATTTAGGAAGTGGTCGCCTGTGCCAATTCATTGGAGGGTATTTCCCTCTTTCTTATCTATCAAGTTCAGAGTGGCTGGGTTTATGTTGACGTCTTTGATCCACTTGGATCTGAGTTTTGTGTAGGGTGACAGGCTTGAATCTATTTTCATTTTTCTACACACTACCAACCAGCTATGCCAACACCATTTGTTAAAGATACTGTCTTTTTTCCATTGACTATTTTGGGCCTCTTTATCGAATATCATGTGTTCATAGGTTTTTGGGTTAATGCCCGGATCCTCAATTTGATTCCATTGATCCACAAGTCTGTTTTTATGTCAGTACCAGGCTTTTTTTTTTTTTTTTACTGTAGCTCTATAGTATAACTTGAAGTCAGGGATGGTGATGCCTCCTGAGTTTCTTTTGTTGAGCAAAATTGTTTTGGCAATCCTAGCTTTCCTGTTACTTCAAATGAAGTTGAATATTGTTCTTTCAAGGTCCAAAAAATATTGTGTTGGGATTTCGATGGGCAGTGCATTGAATCTGTAGATTGCTTTTGGAAGAATTGCTATTTTTACTATGTTGATCTTACTATCCAGGAACATGGGAGAGCTTTCCATTTTCTGATATCCTCTTCAATTTCTTTCTTCAGTGATTTAAAATTTTTGTCAAATAGATCTGTTACTTCTTTGTTTATAGTTACTCCAAGGTATTTAATACTATTTACAGCTATTATAAAGGGTGATGTTTCCTTTATTTCTTTTTTAGCCTTTTTATCTTTAGTTTATAGAAGGGCTACTGATTTCTTTGAATTAATCTTGTATCCTGCTACTTTGCTGGAGGTGTTTATCAGCCATACCAGTTCCTTGGAAGAATTTTGTGTGTCACTTAAGTATACAATCATATCATCTGCAAATAGAGATAGTTTCACTTCTTCTTTTCCAATTTGTATCCCCTTAATCTCCTTTTGTTCTCTTATTGCTTTAGCTAGAACTTTGAACTATATTGAATAGATAAGGGGAGAGAAGACATCCTTGTCTAGTTCCTGATTTTAGTGGGATTGCTTTGAGTTTTTCTCCATTAAGTTTGGTACTGGCTGTCGGCTTCTTGTAAATCGCCTTTATTATGTTTAGATATTCTCCCTGTCTTCCTGATCTCTCCAGGGCTTTAATCATAAAGGAGTGTTGGATTTTGTCAAAGGCTTTTTCAGCATCTAAGGATATGAATCATGTGGGTTTTTTTCCTTCAATTTGTTTATATGATGGATGACATTTACGGTTTTTCGTATGTTGATCTAAGCCTGCATTCCAGGTCATGCCAGTCTGCATTCTTATGCTCTGATAGTCACTTATTTCAAGTTTATTTAGTAGTTTTTTGGGGAAACAGTTTGTATGTTAGTTAAGATATAGGACATCAGTGGGGTGGGTGCTTCAGCTTTGGTAATAGGTTATCTCTAATTTTTTTGTTGCTGTTCATCTTTCAATGTGGTCAGTCTCTCTGAGTGCATCATTAGTCCAGAATACAACAGTATATGAAGTTAATTGAATAATTATTTCATGGACTTGGGATCCCATGTATGTATGCATTTCCTCAGTTTCAAGAAGTGGACCCTTGATGATACTTGATTGTGTCCCAGTAGCTGCTATAGTTTGAATTGTGTGGCCATACTATCTATCCCTAAGTTCTTTCGAGAAAGTGTCATAATGCCAAGTGTGATAACACCAGCACGCATGGCTCCTGACTGCAAAGATACAGAGTTTATTTCCTCCAGGATCCTCATAATCAATCAGAAGTTGTCCATGACACCAGCAGTTAGAGCTCTGGAATACAGAAGGGGCACACATGAATAGGACTCAAATTGTGGCTGTGATACCTGCTAGACCTAAATTTGCACAGTGAATAAGCATGTGATTCTGCATTCACCAAGACTCAGCTGCTGTTCCTAAAGAAAGACAGCAGGAGAAGTGTGGCCTCTAAAGCAATTTGTCTTCTATGGTATGAAAATACCTAAAATGTATTCTTAGGGAGCAAGCAGATAGGAATCTCAACAGGTCCCCCAAAAGGATGCACTATGGGGCTGTGGAGTTCTCCAGTAGTTAGAGCTCCCTGCCTGCCACTATGATTGGTGATGTGATACTGTTGATTTTTCCCTACTACATTTGGTGGGCACCCTGCTGAGAGGTGGGGTTATGGTGGGAATTTTCTGTTTTATTTATTTATTTATTTTCTTTGCATTGCTTTTCTAACTCTCCATGGTATTAGGGTTGCAGGCACTTCTTTGCTTATTTACAGAGTTTTCTCTTTCTCTCAATTATTTTCAAAATTCAGTTTTCTTTTATTACTCCGGTTCCTGTCAGACTCACATTCAGCACAGCCATATTGTAAGTTTAAATATTAAATCTCAACCACTTGGTAGATGTTCTACTTCTAATACTGTTTTGGAATACAAATCAGTCACAGAGAATGGTTTAAATCACTGCTCACATTTCAGAATGATCACTGACACTTGATGTTTTGGCAAAAGGTACAGAAATTACATAGACAGAAATTGACTTATCCATATGAGGTAAAATTAGTGTAATTTTGAAAAATTTAAGTATTTTGGAGATGTTCCAATGCATTCTGACTCAAGAAAATATGCAGCAAAATATCATTAATGTGTCTAAGATGAATCACCAATGATTAAAACAACAAACAGGTTAAATCATTAATGAAGAATTATTCTTTCATTGAATTGAATACATTAAACTTAAATGATTTTTAAAAAAAAAAAAACTTCTTCAAAACTACCCGGTACTGGATAGGAGACATCAACTTCACGTCCTAGCCATAGAATCCTAAGAAAATTAACGAGTCACCTATGGCCAGAACATAAATCATGTAGCATGGCCAGCAGCAGTTCTCCATCATAGAGGCTGAACAACTTTACATGTCACAGAATATGTTATAAAGAAAAGAATTCAGAAGACAATGAAAACAATGAAATCTTTCTACAGAATGTGGAGCTTACATAATGTCAAAGGTGTTATAAACCATAAATGCATTTCAGATATTCTGAGTTCTCCAAATTTTCTGGAAAACAACCAACACCTGTAGTTTACATTGTTTATATAAGACAGAAGAAAGCAATGCCAAAAAAAAATTATAGTAGGAATAAGTGAGATTTTGAGAATCAAGAAATTGGAACTTAACTTGACAGTCATGTTCTTACTGGAAATATATTTTCTGTAGAAGATGGAGAAGAAACAGTTTAAGAGCCAGAGGACTGTGGAGTTTTATGTGAAAGTGTCTCCTACTAACATCAGAATCTATATCTGTAAAGGCTCACCAACATGAAAACCAAAATGTGAACTCAATGAGGATACAATGAACATGCCAAATCTAATGCCAGAAAAGCCCAGGACGCCTCTGTCTTTTAGATGATTAATAAAATAATAAATTGTGTAGCCTGCTTTTCTTGTCGATGCAGCTGAACATAGCATGGTGAGGCTGCACTTTGTATTCAACATTGAGAAAGTGATATGTAAGAGGAGAAAAATAACCAAGAGAGAAACAAAGTATCATTCTAGATTCCATGGCAGCCCCATGTTTTACCAGGGTTTTCTGGAGGTAAGATGGGGCTGCGGAGACACACTATTGGGCTAAGCACACTGGCCTTCATACTTTGGAAATAGCCACCCTAGAAATGTATGTGATCTTGTGCCAGGAAGCTGTTTGCCACAAAATTTATCATTTAATGGTTCTTATAGGACAGAGCTATCGGTTAAAATCAGTACTCAGCAACAGAGCATCTAGCAACTGTAGGAATATCAAGATTTTCTTAATATGGTTTATGAATTGTATTTTTAAACTAACACATTAAGTTCTAGAAAAATTATGACTTTTTAAAAAACATCTAAATGAAGAACTATTTCTTTTATGAGCAAAATATCTATCAATTTAAACTTTTAATTTTTAGGTCACCAGTATGTTCATGTTAGCTTTGCTGAGGCTCCATTCCCCCTCCATATAATTGCCCATGAGATCCTGAGTGCTCAATAACTTACTTTATACCTTTATAGATTCTGACATAAACTTTTAAATGTATTGGACCAGCATGATATGTTCCCCTAAAGAACAGGCTCTGTTATTTTGCAGCCACTTATCTCTTGCCATTATTAAAGAGAATTTGGCTTTTCCTTAAAAATAACTTACTGTATGTCATGTTCCACTGATGGCATGGAATTGTGCTGTTACTTTATTATTTATAAAGTTTAAACTATGTTTTATTTTATGTTAGCCCAGGTACAATAGTATTGACATTTTCTGTAGGTTCTTGGACTAACTGATTCCTGTTCTCAGTTATCCAAGCTGTGTTGGGCATGGAATCTAGCTTAGGTCAAATAAGATATTAACTGGTTAGTCATACAAGCTTTGCCACCCTCATCCTGGCATGTCTTGTGGGCAGGATAGATTAAAAGGCTGATGGTTGTCTTGGTGTTTACTCTTGGTGGCATAGGGCATACGTGGGTCTTCATTAGGCTCTCTGAGTATATATTATGGTATCCAGTTTAGTGTTTTGTTTTTTTGTTTTTTTTTTTTTAATGGGGATCTTGCATGTGAGAATGAGTAGGTCTTTGTCTCTGATTCTTGTTCCTTCTCCTGGGCTCATTTCCTTTTGTTTTTTGGTCTAGTCTAACTTCAGTGTGATAGTTTTGTTTTATTTTATTTTGTTATCTATTATAATGTCTAATGAAAGACAGAAAGGAGTGGATCTGTATGGGAAAGAATGTGGGGAGGAACTGGGAAGAATAGAAGTAAAGGAAACCATACTCAGAATGTATTACATAAGAAAAAAAATCTAATTTCAAAAAAGGAGTGGAAAAAAAAGAATATGACCTAAGATTTGAACTCTTCTATGGTGACATCATGCTCATCTATGCTCATCTCCTCTATATACCAAGACAGTGTCTGTGGACATACCATGAACTCTATCACCTCTCTTTCTTCTTCCTTCCCTTCCTTTCTCTCTGCCTCTCTTCTTTCTCTTCTTCTGTTCCTTCCTTTCTTCTTATAACCTGGTTTGGTTTTGTTTGGGGTTGCAGGACTTGGTATTGAAGCCAGGACTTTGTGCATGCCAGGCAAGCATTTCCCAACAAGACACATTCCTTGCCATATATTGACTGTTTAGTTTGATATAAGGTCACAGTAAATTAAACAAACTGGTCTTGAACTCACTCACTCTGTAGGCCAGGACGGATTTGAACTTATGATCCTCCTACTTCAGCCCCCCAATGGGTTAAGATTACACCAGATGCCTCTAAGCCTGGCTTTCAGTCTCCCTTGTATACATTTAAAATTTTCTGTAAGTCTAACCTCTCTAAATCATAGTATTTAAAAGAATATAAAAGAATAAAAACAGATAATAAAACAGGAGATAGAGTAAGATACAAAATTAATAACTAAAGCAAATGAAATAGTAATGAATATTTAATAAGCATTAAAACTATAAAACATTAAATCAAAAAGCTAACTAGGTGAAAAATCATCCTGGATTCAAGAATTTTAGCATTTAATCCTGTTTTAAATAGAATAATACCTCAAAACACAACATAAATTAGCATAATTACTTTCAAGTTTTTAATAATTTATGGATGAGAAAAATCTAAACTTTGTGTAGCCTTTAAATATGTAATCTTGAAAATGAACAATGAAGTGTTTCAGCTCAATTTTAATTTCAAAATTTACTGCAATGCCTTAGTAATAAAAAAACAGTGCTATAGTGACTAAGGAAAGACATCTATATCAGTGAAACAGAATTGACAATGTAGAAATTACTAAATAAATCTGTTGTCAACTGCCTTTTACGAAAGTACCAGAACCATTCAACGAGAAAAAAAGTCATTTTATTATTAAATAAATTGGATACTCTCATACAAAAGAATTAAACTGGGCCCTTTCTTCATATTCAGTATGAACATTAAGTCAAAACTGAAAAAATAAAAGATTTAAATCCCCTGACACTGTATAACTCTAGAATTTTTTTTTATATAAATGTGGATTCATGTTTGGATTTTTGGTATAGTACTAAAGTCCCAGTCCAGAATACTAAAATATAAATGATAGAAGGACATGTATACACTGGACAAACAAGTCTATATCAGAGGAAAAGCAAATGCAACTTCCTAAGACCAAGAAGCTTCTGCACAGGGAAGGAGAGTCTGCCTAGAGAATGAAAAATTATCTCTCCCTGAAGTACCTCCAATACAGGGCTACTACAAGGAGCACACAAATATGATAAACAAACAAAAAAAAACAACTCAATTAAATTAGGTGTGGAAAGAGATATAGAAAGATAAACTACAAATGGCTGGAAAACATTTTAAAATGTTCAACTGCTTAGCCATCAGGGAAATGCTAATTAAAACAACCTTGAGTTTTTATCTTTCCCAGTCAGGATGGCAAAGATCAACAAAACAATCAGCAACAAATGTTGGCAAGGACTTGAAGAAAGTAAGTTTCATTCACTGTTGGTAAGAATGCTCACTGATGCAGCCATTCTGGAAATCACTATGAAGATTTCTAAAAAACAAACCCACAATGTGCTGTGTGATCCAGCTGTACCACTCCTTACCATGTACCCAAAGGACTTGACATTCTATTATTCCACAGATGCTTGCTCAGTAATGCTCATCTATTCACAATAGCCAGGAAATAGAAATAACCCAAATGTTCTTCAACAGAAGAATGATCCCCAAAATGTGGTATGTGTATATTACAGAATACTGTTCATTAATAAATAAGAAAGAAATCATGACATTATCAGGTAAGTGGATGAACCTAGAAAAGATTTTATTAAATAAGACAACTAGGCCCAGAAAGACATATATCACATGTCCTTTCTAGTCAAAGATACCTAGCTCCAAATTTTCAGATGTTAGTATATAATCTGGAATAGCTACAGAAAAATGGAAGCATAAGAGAGACCACTGCAGTGGCTGGGAGTGGAATATTAAAGAGGAGGATGGCAGGGTATAAGATGATGCAGGACTGGAAAAAAATGGAGGGAGGCTTTAATTAGAAAGGGAAGGAAAATACAGAAGAAAGAGGGTAGAAAGGAAAAATAGAAGTAAAGATGTCTGCAATTGTCCTAAGGTATGTGGAATCCAATTAGATTCATGTCTATCACCCTGCACAAAACCCAAGTCCAAGTAGATCAAAGACCTCAACATAAACCAAGTTGCACTGAACCTGATAGAAAAGAAAGTAGGAAATAGCCTTGAACTCATTGGCACAGGAGACCACTTCCTAAATATAACACCAGTAGCACAGACAATGAGAGTAACAATTAATAACTGAGGCCTCCTGAAACTGGAATGCTTCTGTAAGGCAAAGGACACACATTGCCTATAAAGACAAAACAACAGCCATAGAATGGGAAAAGATCTTCACCATCCCTACATCTGACTGAGGGCTGCTCTCTAAAATATATAAAGAACTCAATAAACTAGACATCAAAAAATCAAATAATTCAATTAAAATAGGGTATAGAGCTAAATAGAGAATTCTCAACAGAAGAATCTCAAATGGCTGAAAGACACTTAAAAATTGCTTAACATCTTGAACCATTAGGGAAATGCAAACCAAAGCAACTCTGAGATACTATCTTACACCTGTCAGAATGGCCAAATTCAAAAACACTGTTGACAGCACATGTTGGAGAGAATGTGGAGCAAGGAGACATCAATGGACCCTTTGGAATGAAAAAATAGATAGGATTTCCTGAGTTATCAGGGACCATAGGGTAGAGGGGGTAAAGGGAGGTGGGAAGAGAACATGAGGTAATGAGATGGTTGAGTTCGGGGAGGGGCAGAGAGGGAGAACAACAAAATGGATATCTTGATAGAAGCAGCCATTATAGGGTTAGAGAGAAACAAGGTTCTAGGGAAATACCCTATAACCAACAAAGACGACCTCAGGTAAGACTCCAAGCAATAGTGGAGAGGGTGCCTAAACTGGGTCTCCTCTACAATCAAATTGATGACCACTCTAATTTCCATTATAGAATCTTCATCCAACAACTGATGGAAACAATGCAGAGATCCACAGCTAAGTACTGTGTTGAGATCCCAGTACAGTCAGAGAGGGAGGAACAATTATATACTTGAAGGGGTCAATATTATGATGAGGAGACCCACTGAGATGGCTGACCCAGGCTATTGGGAGCTCACTGACTCTGTATTGAGAGCTGGGAACCTGCATAGGACTGAACTATGCCATTCAGAATGTGGATGAAAGTTGAATGGCATGGGCAGTTTATCTAGTAGTGGATACAGAATTTATTTCTAGTTCATAAACTCCCTTCTTGGAGCGTGTTCCCTACAGAGGAATACCTGGCTCATCCTTGATACTGGGAGGAGGGTCTTGGTCCTGCCTCCACTGGATGTGCCAGACTGTTTTGACTCAGGGAGTCCCTACCCTCTCTGAGGAATGGATTGGAGGATGTGGTGGAGAAAACTGGGGGACTACTGGGAAGAGGCCTCAGAGGGGGAACAGTGGTGGGTATGTTAAAAAAATTTAAATAAAAAAATATAATAAAATTTTAAAGGAGTGAGACTATTAACTACCTACCTGAAAATACAAATGTTGCATCTAAAGTTTTGTATGCATATATGCTTTAAATAAGCTTTGTGATCTAGGCTTCACCTAAGATTATCTAGCAAAAACTCCAGCACTAGGCATGAGGAACCCTCTTTTATGTTTAAAACTATAAAAATGAATTTTAGAGCTCAGTTCCATGTGATGCATCTACAACCAGCTCCTGCACTGGGATAATTGTAGAACAAGTGGCAGAAAGATTGTAAGAAACAGGCAAATTGTTATGAGATTATGTCTTTTAGAAATGTCAGAGAATCTATACTTGTGAAGTTTCACAGCTTGGCTACCAAACATGATTCAAACAAGTATGGCACCTGCAGACACACTAATGGGGAAAGACCACCTGACCTCAATCCTTGTCAGATAATTTAAGGCAGTTTAAGCATGCTGAGGTCTTATTTGGGGAAGAGCATACCAATTGGTTATCTAGCACAAAGTAGGATTCTAAAAGCATATGCTGACTAGTAACATGATACAGAGTGAGCAGGTTGTATTTATACATTTAGGAACACACACACACACACACACACAGAGTGTGTGCACTTACATAAAAGCAATTAAAACATTATTTGAAGTACAGCGAGGGTATGGGTGCATGGAGGATTGAAAGGATGAAAGGAAATGGAAAAATGATGTGATCATATTATCTCAAAAATTATAAGAAAAAGTCATAAAAATGGGGCATAGAAATAAACCATGCATTCTCCATAGATGAAATGCAAGTGGTTGGGAGATATTTCAAAAGCGTTCAACAGCCTTAGCCACCAGGGACATCCAAATTAAAATGACTTTAAAACTTCATCTGATCCCAGTCAGAACAGCTTAAATTAAAAATAAAAATACAGCCATACTATTGTTAGTAAATGCTGGTGTGGATGAGGAGGTAGAAAAACACTTATTCAGTGCTTTGGATGTACATACACTTGTAGCTATGGAAATCAGTGTGGAAGTTCCTGAGAAAGCTAAAAACATACATGATTCAGCTGTATCACTTGAGATGCATCTGAACCACTCATATTGTACTCTGAGACAACTGCTCATCTATGCTTATTACTATTTTATTCACCATAGCCAGGAAATTAAAATAATTCTAGATGTCCATCCATCAACTGATGAGTGTATAATAAAAATGTTATATATTTAACAATGCAGCATTATTTAACTACCAAAAGAAATGAAATTACTAGGCTACTGGATAGAATTGAAGATAGTCATTCTGAATGATGAAACCCAAACTGAGAGAGACAAATGTTATTTTGTTTTCTCTCATCTGTGGATGTTAGCATTGACTCTTATGATATGTGTATGTGTCTTATTTTGAGTAACTGTTGAAGTCTAGAAATCACTAAGTGGCCATGAAGATGTATTTGAGAAGAGAAGTAGAATGAGGTATAAAGGGTTAAAAAATGATAGGAGAAAAAATGGAACTATGGTATGAGAGAGGAGGGTAAGATAGTGAAATGTGTAAGGAAGAGATTACCTGAAAACCTTTTGAAAAAAGCATATGGGACCCTACTACTTTTGAAACTTAGTAAAATATTCTAAATTTCATTTAGCTGTGTATTTTAAAAAAGAAATTTCACAAGTCAGCAATTGAATTCCAGGTAGAATGTTGGGGATTAAGCTGCATGGTAACTGTTCATGATACAAATTCTATCTCAATAAAAATATTCAGTGAAAGCATGTCCTAGAAATAAAGGGATCATTTGAAGTCTTTTGAGATTTTGTTTTTCTTTCAAGCAAAAATTTCTGTCAAGTATTTATGATATGCAAGAGCCTGTTTTAAAGAGAGTCAGGATCTGGGGACTCATATCTTATATGTGACTAAGTGTTATCAATTGCTTCTTCAGTGAGGAAGTTACTTTCCTTAGCACATACTATGTGACTCAACTAATGTAGGTATTCTGTCATGTAGTGAAGGGAATGATCTGGATGACAGAATAAAAGTCTAATTTGTGTTCCTTTTACTAAATTGTAAGTTTATTGGGACAAGGTTGGTGTATATTGTGACATAGGGATCATAAATGATCCCTAACTTTGTCAGCCACCAAACTGTTAATTCAATCGGTGCATCTTTACAACAGTAGAAACCGATCAACTTCATCATAATTAGGTCATCACATTGACTCTTAGCTCTTCTGCCTCATTGTGGTAAAATTGATCAAACTCCAAAGAAACACCTCTCCTATGCAGCTCGCTTTGAAAGAGCCATCATACTCTTAAACACCAGAGTACAGTCATTATTTTAGAATCAATGGAACATCAGGGAAACCCTATGCTTCTGACTGGCAGAGGAAAACTGGGTTAGAACGTTTGAAACTTTATAAAACCAAAGCAGATAAACATTAAATTATATAAAGCCTCATCTCCTTTGACTGTCTGCATCTCCAGATTTGGCTTAGAAATAGACATTAAATGTTCAACATTCCACCTCAGAAATATGAAATTCAGCCAGGAACATGACCTTTAGCCCAACGCTCAGATTCCAGTTGAGAATCAAATGTTGACTCACTTTGTAAAGGTTTCACAGACACTTAATTTTAATTTTTTAATCAGCTTTCACGAGCTAAGATCTTAGGAATATATTTTTATCAAGCATGACAAAAAGTCTAGCATTGTTTGATAGTTTCTGGACAAATGACAGTTTTATATCTTGCCAAAGAAGGCAAAATTCCCTGTTGGAATGCTTAAACACAAATTGATCTTAATGTAGTGGGATTTAGGTGTTATTGAGGGAAACGTAGAGGCATAGTTTGGGGTCTTGGGACCAGCCCCCATTGAGAACCTCTTTGCATGCTGCCCTTCCTCCCTGTTCTGTTCCTGTGTTCATGGACAAAAGATTAGCACCATCACTATGTGGGACAGCTGACTCTCCAAGAATTGCCTTAAGGTTCAATTTGTATCAGTGAGTGTTTATATAATGCCTTTATAAATACTATTTTTTTTATATAGTCAATGGCTTAGCTTATTCTATATCTTACCATTAGTAACAAATTAGAAACTGTGGTATTTTCAAGTTTATGTAGGTTTTTTAGGTGAAATTTTACTAAATAATGGAAAATTCTGTTCTTTCAGTTTTTCCTCAGCAACCAGAGACTTCTTATTTTAACTGATTATTTTAACTATTCTCTGTCAAAGCAGCAGAAATAGTAAAGAATGTTTGTCCTTATTCCTTTGGTATATAGTTTCAGAGAGCCAATGCTAAGTTACTGATATATTTCAGTTTAATTTTATATGCACCTCTAATCTTGAGTAGCTAAAATATCAACACATGGTACATAAATTTGTGCTTTTCTTTCTGTCTACCTTTAGTCTTTGACAGATGGTTGCTGACAAGAATCAGCTTGGGTGGGGAGTTAAAGTTCCAAGGAACATAAGAGTCTGTATGCATAGCTGATATCCCCTAGGCTTATTTCTGTACTTCACATGATGAACACAGACCTTAGCCTTGCCTTCTGGGATAGCCCTTACCAATGATGGCTTTGTCCCTTGTTCGAGTCCCAGTTCCCTGGTCTGTAAATCAGACATAATTGTGTTTGTCATCTCCTTCACTTCACTAGGGGATTTTAAGGATTGCAAAAACACATAGTGCTTGACAATATAAAATGCCGTGGTAATGGTTAAAATGAAGAATGACCTTGTCATGCGAATGAGCGATCTACTCCTAGGGAGAGAGTGAGACATCTGGGATATGAATTAACTCTCTCTGACCATTGGGGCACCATTTTTGTCTGAGTACTAGAGGGAATGAAAGAAACTACACAGTATTTCCCTTTCCCACTGTGCTTGTCTGAGTTTTCTAAATAAGTGGAAAAAATATACTGGAAAAATACATTGGATACATTAAACGTCCTTAGAAGACACAAACTATTAAATCTGCAAAACCATCTTTCTCTTATGTATAATTACTAAAGAAATTATCTCCAAGTTTCATCTCTTTAAAATATAAACTAAAGTCTGCATGCTTCCTATCAAGTTCTCTCTGAATTGGGCTTCAAAGCTTAGATTTGGGAACACTATTGCATTTGTCCTTCACAGCTCATTATGTTCCTGGGGTTTAAGGCAGAAGTCCTGGCTTAGGGAGTCCCAACACTGGAGGCTGAGCCACCTGTCCTAGTCATGTGGATTAAAGAGAAGAGTATCAGTGAAAGGCAACTAAAGGAGATTTAACCACAATGTTGTTGCCCTGAGAGGAGCAGCAGATAAAGGGCTAGTGACCTCCATTCTGTCACTAGGGTACTGATTTGAGTTTCAGGTTTAAATAGAGAAAGAATTGTTGCGAGAATCAAGATGTATACACAGTTTAGCAGTCCTGGTTACTGTGGCCTGGAGAATTATTGTGTCACTTCTGGTTCTGCAAGGCCTCTCGAAGAGTTTTTATTGTCTGTGATGGATAATCTGATTCTCCTAAAGTGATCATTTCTGCTTTAGGGTACAGCCTCACTATCATGCAAGAATGCCTGCATTTGGGGTTGATATGTCCCATAAGGCTCTTTGGACCTTAGGTATTTTCTTGGTTGTGTTATAAAGATGTTTATTAACTATCCTTTTCTTCCAAATACCAAGGTAAGGGCAGGAAAGAAGGATTCAGGGAGAAATGTTAAAGAAACATAAACAGAGCCAGACAAGAACAAAGTACATTGAGTTGTACTGATTACTCTTTTGATGACAGTATTGTGAACTATACTCTTATATAGATTTATTTTTGTATGCAATTTTATGAATATTTATGTCCAAAACCCATAGGCTAAGTTGATTATCAATTTGCACGACTTTGTAAAGCTGTTCTAATAAAGTAGTCTGTGTGCTTTAAGTGAAAAGAGTCATTCTGCCTTGTAGTTTTGCAGACAAGAAAACTGAATACAAGTTGCTCTGAGGGGTTAGGGATAGCCATGGTCACGGCCACACTCCTAGCTTCTTTCTGGTGATTAATAGACAGGCTGTGGCCATCCCAGACTCCTGCTGCATGCTATGATTTCAGTTCACAATTCAAAGTGTGCTCCTGTGTCCAAGTCTGTATCTTTATTTCCTGTTCATAAAGCTGTCCTTTCTAATGGGTTAGAAGACCACACTGTACTTAAATATGATGCTTTCAATCTACTGATTGTCTCCACAATAACCTTCTGCTAATGATAGGAGGCATTCTGATGTCTAGAGGTTAGAACTTCTGGAATTAAAAAAAAAAGAATTTAGCTTTCAACACAATTTTATTAGATATAGGTATATTTAATTAATAAGGAGTAACTCATTATACCTAAAATTTATGTGGAAAACTAATTTTTCAAATCCCTTTAAAGCATGTAGATTGTTGCAAATAATCTTACTTAGCAGTTTACAAACGTTTCTTTCTATGAACTGCGGACTAAGTTCTGGCAGTCCTGCATTTATGCCAGTTGCTTTAACTACTAATTTTAACCAAGGCCATCTGTGTGACCATGAGTTTGGAATTAACAGAGAAGCTCCTCCTTTCTGTGAATGGCAGTCAAGCAGAGACTCATGACTGCTGAATGTATTAAATGAGTATTATTTATTGAAATTATGAAATATCAAAAATTATTGTTCCCCATGCTTGTCTGCCAGTGAGTATTTCAATTGTTACATCATTTACTAAAAATACAGATTTTTATCTCTATTAAGTAAAACTTTCAGAGTAGAATAGAGTTCAGGATTGTATATTTCATGAAGCTTTCTAGGTGATAATGATGACTGGGTCATCAAGTTTCCTGAATGTCCATGTGGTGACAAGGCTTTATTGAACAGGAAATCTATGTAATGAGAGCCTTTTAATGTAGTCACAATGGCACAATTGTAAAAAGAAAAATCAAAACAAAACCATGGTCTAAAAGCACAGTACAGGCTGTATGTGGTGGCTCATACCATATACATACCATAACTTGGGCAGATCATTGTTAGTTTGAAACTAGCTTCATCAATGTAAAGAAATCCTGGACAGCCAGGCCTCCATAGAAAGATCTGATGTCAAAAGTAAATAGATAGATGGACAGATGGCATGCATATAAGATAATGATGAGAAATGTAAGGCATTAGTTATTTAACTGCCAACCATAAGTACAACTTCCTCAAAAAATGTGTTATAAAATACTTAATTATATTGTGTAAAGGTATGTCACTGTGAGTGGTTTAATAAAAAGTTAAATGGCAAATACCTAGACAGGAGGTATATCAAGGACTTCTGAACAAAGAAAGATCTGGGAAAAAAAAAAGGCAGAGTTGTCAGACAATGCAGAGAGAAAAACATGAAGGAAGAGCCATTAATCATGTGCTAATATGTAGATCAATAGAAAAGTGTTAATTTAAGTTATAAGAGCTTGTGGGACAGCCTAAACTATAGGCTGAGCTTTTAAAATTAATAGAAGTCTCTATGTCATTTTCTGTTAGCTAAATCCCAAAGAAAAATACATTTATGAACCAATTATTTTGAAAATAAAATTTCTATTTAAAAGGGTCAAGGACAAGATACAATCTTGTAAGTCATATCTTTAGTGTCCTATGTATTCTTCACCCAGATTATACCTACTTACCATTGAAGAACTCAGGACCATCATGATCCAGTCACTTTTGAATAATGCCAGCTAGAAACCAAGCTCTCAACACTAGAGCCTTTGGAGGAGACATTTCTTATCTACACCACTACAAAAGAGCTATGTGTTTTATTTTAGGACGTGCATGAAGAAGAAAAATAGGTCAGTTTGTTCACTGTAATTTTACATTCTTTGACATAAACATTGTTAGGACTGACATTCAAAAAGTTCACATCAACTCTATATTTTTTCCTAAATGCAGAATCATAAGAAATAAAAATGGTAAGTATACCAACAGAGAAGGCTAGTTAGTTTAATCTCTTTTTTCCTAATTACTTATTTCTGTCTGTTTAGAGAGTAGTTTGCTTGTGGGAAGTAACCTAGGTCATTTTACCATCACAATTCATCCTTAGATGAATGCTGATTTTTATTTATGAATTAACATACACACAAATATATATAATTAGAAGCTCTATCTGTTTACATATATTATTTTCCTTGACTGAAAATAGATTTTTTAATACAATATAATCTGATAATTGTTTTCCCTCAACTCCTATGAGATACCCTCTATCTCCTGTCTTGTAAAATCCACATCCTTTTTTATCTTTCATTCAAACAGAAACAGGCATCTGAGGAATAATAAAAAAAGAAAAAATTAAAACAAAAAATAAACAAGTTTGGATTGAACAGAACAAACAAACAAAAAAAGAACCAGAAAACGCACAAGAAACAAATATAGATTCAGAGACAATACTTTTGCACAGGCACTTTATAAAACAAACAAACAAACAAACAAACAAAAAACCCCAATAAAACAGAAGCCATAATATTTATGCAAAAAATCTGTAAGGTAAGATTAACAAATAAATAAATGAATAGATAAATAGATAAAATAATATTATAATAGTAAACAGTAAACATCCTGACTAAACATTATATATATTTTAAAAAAATAACTCCAAAGTTGCCATGAGATTTCTTTTGTGTTGGCCATTTACTGCTAGGTATGGAGCCTGCCCTTAAGAATAGTTTGCATTCCAAGTGAAGCTCTGTTGGAGACAACTAATTTTTCATTGCAAGTGATTATCAATTGTAGATCGCTTCTAGGTTAGTGATGGGAGCTGTATCTTCTTCTTTCAGTCAGGTGTTATTCTAAGAGGTCTGCCTTTATATGTTACTTGGTCTTTACACCTTGTAACTTTTAATATTCTTTTTTGTTGTTGTTCTGAACATTTAGTGTATTGATTATTTTGTGTTGTGGGGAATTTCTTTTCTGGTCCTATCTATTTGGTGTTCTGTGTGCTTCTTGTACCTTTGATAGTCATCTCCTTCTTTAGGTTATGAAATTTTTCTTCTCTGATTTTATTGAAAATATTTTCTGTCCCTTTGGCCTGATTTTTCTTTCTTTTTTCTATTCCTGTTATTCTTAGATTTTTGGCTTTTTACAGTTTCCCAGATTTCCTGGATGTTTTATGTCAGGATTCTTTCTTTTAATTTAACATTTTTTTGACTGGGGTATTCATTTCTCCCACCCATTGCGGCCCTACTCACAGGCCAGCAGGGAAGACTACTGCTGGCTGGAATTCCCCATGAACCCCCCAGTTTGTTTTGCTATACAATCTCCCAAACCCATCCATCAGCTTGATACCTCAGTGGCTTCCCAAGACACAGATTTGGCCAGCTCCTATTGGATTAAGAGGTGAGTGACACTTCACATAGACCACCTAGAGAGTCCTATCTCTAGGAGATAAAGTCTAAATCTTGAACATTTATATCTCCAATACAAAGGCACCCACATATGTAAAAGAAATATTAATAAAGATTAAATAGCACATCAAACCCACATACTAATAGTGGATTACATCAACACTCTACTCTCACTAATTGATAGATCTACCAGACAGAAACTTCACAGCGAAACAAGGGATCTAACAGATGTTTTGACTCAGATGAACTTAACAGATATACAGAACATTTTACCTAAATGCGAAAGAATATGTCTTTTAACTTGTCCTTGATGCCTGAGATTCTTTTGTTTATATCTTGTCTTCTGTTGATGAAGCTGGCCTCAAGCATACTTGTTCTAGTTTTTAAATTTTTCATGTCCAGATTTCTCTCAATTTGAGTTTTCTTTATTAATTTTGTCTACATTCTCATCTTATTCATCATTTCAATCCACTGTTAGTTTGTGCTTTCATAGATTTCATTAATGAATTTATTCATAGCCTCTTTGAGAACCTTGAACATATTAATAATAATTGTTTTTCAGTTCTTGTCTTGTGCTTTAGCTATGGTACAATTTTCATGGTCACTGCCGTAGAGTTGCTGGGCTCTCTTAGAAATATATTGACCTGGTTGCTATTGATTCTGTTTTGACATCAGTATTCAAGATTTGAGCATATGGATTTGGGTTGATTGTAATTCTAGGTGCTAATATCTGATTTTGAGTTTGATAGATAGGTGTTCTCTTCCCTGGT
Organism: Sigmodon hispidus; assembly: GCA_004025045.1. Lineage (NCBI taxonomy): Eukaryota > Metazoa > Chordata > Mammalia > Rodentia > Cricetidae > Sigmodon > Sigmodon hispidus. The sequence goes on from PVIH01004387.1 coordinate 48,784, forward strand.
ATCTGTTGTCCTCTTTGGTTCTTAGGAGACTGTGGTGGCTGTGAGTTGCTTAATATAGATTGCTTCTGAGATCCTCTCAGATATGGACACTGGAGGTGCTATGTCACTAGACATTGGGAGCTGACACTAAGGGGTGGGGATGTACTAGAAGGTGGGGTGGAAGGAGGCCTCAAGGGAGGTAGAAAAGCTGGGTGTGCCATGCACAGACTCTTGGGAATAGGGGCAGAGAGGAAGACTCCATAGCAGGTGGTCTGCTACAAAACTGGTTATAATACTGGGGCAAAGGAGTTAGCGGACAGGAGAGAGAGAGAGAGAGAGAGGGAGGGAGGGAGAGAGAGAGAGAGAGAGAGAGAGAGAGAGAGAGAGAGAGAGAGAGAGAAAGAAGATCATCTACCTGATTCCCTGGCTGGCAGTTTTCCAGGGAATGTCTTCCAACATTAGCCACTGAGACTATATATATTGATGGGTTTTTGTTTTGTTTTGTTTTGTTTTGTTTTTGAGATTGGGTCTCACATATCTCAGGTCACCTCAACTTTACTGTGGAGCTGAGGATGACCTTTACCTCTTTATCCTGTCTCTGCCCTCCATGTGCTGGGGTAGATGCTAACAAATATGACCTATATAGTGTTGGTAATTGAACAGAGGAGTGTATCTCATATATAGTAGACAGGAACACTCCCAACTGAGCTGTATTCTCAAACCTACAGAGAGAACATTCATGCCTTTTGGGAGAAATAGTTCAGTTTATAAAGAGTTTGTCATAAAAAATGACGACATGAGGTCAGTCCACAGAACCACATAAAAAAAGCTTATGCTTGTAATCCCAGTAGTGGGTATAAAGCACTGTAGCCTGGTTACAGGGCATCAGTAGGTTCTTATTCAATGCACATATAGAAAAATAAAAGCAAAAGCAACACAAAAGTGTAATACAAACAAAATTTGATATTTTCCAGCATTTCTTATGTAACAGTTATTGGAGCAACATCTTATATGCATTTGGCCTAGTTATTCATTTTCATTTTAACATAAAAACACATTAACATATATTATCTCCATTTATCCAAGGTAGCAAACTGAGACATGGGAGTGATTAAGACTAGTTCCATGTTAATACTTGGGCAGCACTTCAGGTCTTGTTTCAAACCAGAAGCCTTATTTCACACACCTGAGGGTGTGGGTGGAGAGAGAGAGAGACAGAGAGAGAGAGAGAGAGAGAGAGAGAGACAGAGACAGAGACAGAGAGAGACAGAGAGAGACAGAGAGAGAGTCTTATTTTTTAATGTCAATATTAAAGTGACTCACTATGCAATAAAAGCTGGTGATAAGTTTGAAAAACAACAAAGTGCACTGCCAGTTTGTTGTGTTATTTGCTATCTTGTGGGTGTTTAAAACTGCTGCTTCCTGCTTCGAGCTTCATTTAGTAAAGCAAAGGTATGGAAATTATATATGAAGGGATAGAACCACACATGGTAGTACTACAAGGAACCATACATTATTCTTCACTGTGAGTGTGGAAAGGGAGCACTGCTTACATTTCAGTTATAGTTTATCTAAAAGTTATGTCTTCTACTTTTTGAGATTGTAACATAAGTATATTTTTTCTCTTTTACTTTCCTCCCTACTAACCTTCCATATATCCTTCTTGCTCTTTTTCAAAATCATGGCCTTTTGTGGTATTAGAAATATTACATATACTATGCAAACAATGTTTTTGTGTATATGCATAAGTATATGTGATACTTCTTTTTAAAAAAAAAAATTATTCAAGGTCCCTTCCCCTTCCCACCACATCAGGTCATTTTTCTTCTCCACAAATCCCCATCCCCTCCCTGGGCAGGCAGCAGACAGTCCCATGGTCCCATTGACCCAATATTGCTTAGTTCAGTCTCCACTCCTGGCAGATGCACTTTTCTCCCCCCTCTCTCAAGAGTGAGTCGGGTGTTCCTCTAGGTGGAGTAGGATCCAAAGGGTCAGTCCAGGGTGTTTCTGATCCCAAGCTGTTCAGTGGTTGTGGTTTGCAGCTTGGGCATGCTTGGCTTTTTCTTGTTTGTTTGTTTGTTTAGAGTCCACTAATGAGTGAGTACATCCCCTGCTTCTCTTTCTGAGTTTGTGATACCTCACTCAGGAGAATATTCTCCATGTCCATCCATTTGCCTGCAAATTTTAGGATATCATTTTTTCTTACTGTTGAGTAGTACTCCATTGTGTAGATGTACAAATTCTTCAGTTGAGGGACATCTAGGTTGTTAAATTATTTTATTCATATGTATGCTTTCAAGGGTGACCATTTGATATTGGACAACCAATTGGTGTGCTGTTTCTGGAGAAGACTATTTCTTCTGCTCTCGGCATTTCTTAATTGTCTGTAGCATTTGTATAGTATTGAGTTCTCATCCTTTCCCATATTCACTTTTGCATCCTATGGTTGTTGTCTTTGTTCAGCTCATGTTTAGGCAGTCATGTTGGTGAGACATTGTGGGCATAGCTCTCAACATTCCTAGGAGTCACAATTAAACAGGTAATTCTCTGTTCCTCTGGTGCTCCTACAATGTTTCTGATCCCTTTTCTGCAATGATCCCTGAGCCTTAAGTGCCAGAGGTGTGGAACTGGCCTTCACAACTCTTTATTTTGGTAGGTTGTTCCTCTCTATAGTGGTCTCTGTCTGTTGCAAAGAGAAGTTTTCTTGATGAGGTGTGAGGAGTACACTTATCAGTAAGCATAAGAACAGATGTTTAGAATGCAGTTAGGAAGTATGCTGTTTAGTAAGGGTCAGTTTGGGGCTTTCCTCCAAGATCTATGATTTCACTAGCTCTGAATACATGGTTGTCAATAGTAAGCCTGGCTTCCCATTTGTTAGGGTCTTAATTATAATTACAGATCTGTTGGTTACTGTCAAAGTATGCATACCACTGCAGGACCCCAGGGTCATTGTGCCATGCTAGTTCTTGTTATGGTGCATAAGTATCATAGCAGGGTAGGATATTGTTTGCTTCCTTCCTTTGGAAGCTTTTATTGGACCATCTGCTACCATAAAAGATAGTGCTTAGGAAAGGTTTTGAGGTCTGTACCAGTTCTGGGGCCTTTGTGACCTGTGTTTGTAGTGCATAATGTCTTCAGCAGTAGGGATGTAGTAGGAAGTTTCTGGCCTGTCTGGCCTGCAATCCAGACCTGTAGTTCCACAGAAACACAAGAATGCTTGTATTAATTTTATGCTGATTGTCCTAGGGCCCAGATATATAACTTGCTAACTCTTTACTCTTAAACTAACCCAGGATTCTTATCTTATTCAGCCATGCATCTCAATACCTTTTCTCAGAGCAGCATTTTAACTTCTTTTCTCTGTGTCTGCTGGTGTCTCATCATGGTGTCTCCATGGTGTCTCTCTGGCTTCTCTGCTCTCCTCTTCCTGTTCCCAAGGTTTTCTTAATCTAGTAGCCCTGCCCACACTTCCTGTCTGCCTCTGGCCAATCAGCTTTTTATTAAACACGTAGGAAGGAAAAATATTTACAACATGCCAGTATATACTCCCACAGCATTGGAACTTATCCTTCTATCTATGAGTTCAACCAAGGACAATGTCAGTAGCCTATAAAGTTTGGGCAGTCTCTAGCACAACCTTTACCAACTACTCAAAACAGAGTTTTTATTCCCTGGAGGAATGTTAGTTAGATGTTCTTTGGCTCTTGGAAGCAGCATTTCCATCCCAAATGGAAAAATTTTATTAAACCATGTATTTATATTTAGATATCCACTTGGTTATATAAAAATACTTTTAGGTAGATACTTAATAATATGATTGTTTATGTCTCATTTTCAAACATCCTTACTGTTCTTTTACTGTAGAACTTGGCTAAAACTATCACTTTATTTCTCTTAATGTGATTATTGTGATACAGTTTGTGTAACAAGTTTATTAGCACATTGTTTGTCAAGAATTCATGGATTCTAGCTCTCAGTTGCTTGCCTTTTTTTTTCTTCCTTTCATAGTTAAAATTTTGGCCAGTGGAATTTAGATATTAGGACCCCAGATCAGGTAAAACAATTTCAAGCTCACTTTGCACTTATGGATGTCATATGGAGACTTCAAGGTAATGAGATACAAGAACTTCCAGACTGTACCTTGGACTTTCTCCCACCAAACTAATCTCATAAATATCTCATAAATTCCAGGGGTTGGTTGACACCAGAGAAGTTGTCTATGCAGCCTTCCTTTGATTTCTTACCATTTCAAATGTTTAAAGTAGCTGCTTGCAGCTGAGTTAGCTAAAGGCTTAAATCCCAGGCTTCTTACTGTTGCCCTACCAAGACAGTAGAAGAGCCAGCCTGAAGGGCTTTGTGTGGCATGATACATCTCCAGTGATTTATGGAATGCCACTTTCTTGATGATTAACCTGAATAAATCATGTTGGTATTTTCAGCAGTGGTCAAGCTGCCCTTTATGTTCTTATCAATTTTCAGGGCAAGAAGAAATTAGCTCAGTCCTCCCATTGATCTTGTGAGGAAAATTGTTCTTCACAGCAGGGGTTCTACTGATAAACAGTGAACACTACAAATAACTTGCCAGTTCAATTTTAATCAATAAAGTTTCTGACGATGCATTATTCTAGAGTTCTGCTTAAATCACCACGACTGTAACTGTTATTTTCTAAACCTTTTAATCTAATTGGAAAATCTTCCTTTGTAGTAGTAATAAACACTCACTAAACTGTCTGCACCTAATTGAGCCATAGTAATTTATGGGCACTCCCTACTGTTCCTTGCCTCTTTAATCACACAGACTACTTTATGTCTTTAACTAATGAAACCTCAGCATCCACCCATAAGATCTGATCAAATGTCACCAGTAAATAAATCTTCATTAGTGCTGGAGGATACCAAACCTGGTCTCCATCTTGACACAATTATCATCTCATGACTCTGATGCTGTCACATAGCAAACACCTTTCTTCCCATTTCCTCAAATGACACCTTCATCACCATGGTAGCAAGGGTCTATGCTGGCCCTTGGAGTGGAAGTGGAGCTGAATGTGGACAATACAGTGTTGACTTTATTTTTTTCTGCAACTTCCCTGTCTCTTATGTTGCCATGGTAAGAGCACACTCTCTTAGACCACTCACAGTGTTCACACTATTTTAAAATACTATATGCTACTCATATAGAGGAAAGACTAATAGATACATCAAAATATTACTAAGAGAAATAAAATATTTTACTGATTGAGTTTTATATGGCAGATTTCCTGGGGAGCACTCTGTTGACTATATTAACCTTAAAGTATCAGGGTACTGACTTTTGCTAATTATTCTAAGAAAATGACAGAAGAAATTTATTTTTGAATTTCTTTTATGTCATCTGTTTTTATAGCATGCCCTTATGATATCATTTATGTAATCCCCCAAAGGCAGGCCAACCACTAATAACTTGGGTACATGAAATTAATAAAAAAGAAATATATGCTGACAAGCAAAGATCATAAGACAAAGCAACAATATCAGAAACAAACATTGGTTAAAGTCTCTGTTAATGTACACTGTGTGCTGCTTATATAATTCCAGGTGATATTCTAAACATGTCACAAATGTTCATCTTCAAAAAAACTTCTAAGAGTGTGTTCTTATTGAAAAATTACATTTCAGAACACAGGACCGAGACACAGAAAATGGAGTGTCTCACAAGTGAGTTCTGAGTATGTGACAAGTGACGGAACTGGCCTCTGAAGACAAGCACTTGGATTTTGCTGTTAATTCTTTTTCTCTATGCTATGCTAACTCTTTTTACAAGCAGACCTGCAGTTGATTGTACATCCTAATGCATAAGGCAATGTAGTCACGAGTTTTTATTGTCTTGCTTGGCCAGTCCAGGGCCATTTAGTCCAAATAATCACACGAAGACTTAGATTAATTACAAACTGTTGGCTCAGGCATATCACTTGCTAACTCTTACTCTTAAACTAACCTATGATTCTTATCGATGTTTAGATACATGGCTTGGTACCTATTCTACAGCAAAGCATTATGGTCTTACTTCCTCTGCATCTGGCTGGCCTCTTCTCTTGTCTTCCTCTTCCCAGAATTCTCCTTGTTTGGTTGTCCCACCTATACTTCTTGTCTGCCTCACTTCTGACCAATCAGGATTTTATTAAGCCAATATTTCCAGTGGCAATTATTTACAGTGTGTAAGAGCATAATCCCACAGGAAGCAAAACTATAATAAAACAATACCAGTTATTTACTTAAATAAGTATGTCCTAACATGTATTCCACAAAACTCCAGTGCTATAGTTGAAGGTTTTTGTATTCTTCAGGGTTCATGTATCAAATGCTTATTCCCAAATACCATGGTGTTTGAATATTATGCAGACTTTTAAGAGGAAGAAACTAGTGAGAATCAATTGGGCCACTGAAGCTATGGTTTTAGAAGAAATAATGTATTTCTCTAGGCCTCATTAAGGCTCATGTGATAGGAATTTAAATGTCTGATCATGGCCCAAGCCAGACTCACTGGCTTCTTGTCATGTCTACTTACAAGGCCTTTTCCACAGCCGTCTGCTATATGATACTACCAAGTGGCTATCACCAGAACCCAAGAGATATTTATGCCCTCTTTTGAGTCTTAGAACTGTAAGCTACTTAAACCATTACTTTTCTTTACAGTTATCTGATATCAAGTCATAGAAACCCCAAATTAGTTAATCTCAGTATCTCACAGTGATCATTCAAAAAATGTCCCATAAATTGAAGAATTTTTCTCTGGCTTATTTTTTGAAAACTTACAAATCACATTAATGTCTCTAAGAAGACTTACATCAGACACATAAATATAAGTATAATTGAGCATCTGTAGCCCTAATCAACAGAACAGCAATGTTTGATGGAAGATTCATTAAACCCCTGTGGAAATAATATCTTATTGTGAATTACCTTATGGAAAATATAGTCTTTAAAATGGGACTTTAGAGGGGAACTAAATGATATATCCAGCATTTTGATCATAAAATTTCTAAAAACAAATGTCATACTTTTGTTGTTTGTTTGTGCTTCATGGTTTTTCAAAATATGAATATGCAATGTGTCAAAGATGAGTTGCAGGAAAACTGAACCACATACAATTGTCCTGTGGTCATTAGATAGAATGAAGATGGACACAGGGGCTGCCCTCTACAATTTTAAGATTGTAAGTGATCAAATTTGTATATTGGAACTCCTGCCTCCTTGTTGAAATTTGGGGAAATATTTGTTTGCATGTTCTTACATTATATTTCCAAATGAAGAATCAATTTTTAATGCAACACAGGGTTTTATTTCTGTCATAGCATCATTTCTTGCTCTGCATTATAGAAGTCATTAACTCTAGATTCTTTTTTCAATATTCATATTTTTCTATATATTGAAAATAAAATAAGTATATTTATAAAATATATTAACATTATTATATATAATAAATATAAAATAAATACTTAAGGGCTTCTTTTATTATTTTATGTCAGAACTTGCCTTTCTGTTAACTTCTCTAAGTGTTTCTATACAAAATTGGGGGAGTATATTTTCCTTTGTTTCATGCATATTTCTAAGTGGTTAAAAAAATGAGCAAGTGATTTCTACTGGCACCTCTGATTCTTGGCTTACAAATTTGAGCAACAATAATGCTTATCTTCTTAGTTACTGTGAGCATATTCTGATTCAACAGCTGGCTAAGTGTAGTTGGCTGTTCTTACTTTTTACTCGTTTGCTCTTTGGCTCTTTGGGGTCTCATCACTCAGCTCCTAAATAATATACATGGAGTTTTATCATTATCTATGAATGCCCAACCTTAGCTTGGCTTGTTTCTAGTCAGCTTTTTCTTTACTTAAAATGCCATCTACCTTTTACCTCTAGGCTTTTACCTATTTCTATTTCCGTATATCTACCCCCCCATTTCTCTTTTCCCTCTTCTTTGTGTGTGGCTGGCCCCTTCTTTTCTCTCTCCTTGCTCTCTTGCTCCTCTTGCCAGATTTCTTCTATTTATTCCTTCTTCCTGCCAGACCCTCCTATCTTTTTTTCTGCCACACTATTGATCATTCATTTCTTTATTAGACCAATCAGGTGTTTTAGATAGGAAAAGTAGTCCAGCTTCTCAGAGTTCAACAAATGCAACATAAAAGAATGCAACACATCTTTGCATCATTAAAACATATGTTACAGAGCATAAACAAATGCAACACATCTTTAAATAATATTCCACAACAGTTAGGGATCCAGTATATTGTGCAGCATTATCTAATAACTACATTTTTATTATTATAACTTTAGATTTTAGTTGCTAAGAACATTTGCCTGCCAAACATCTCTTTTCTTTCTCATCAGTGTCATTTCCCACCCCAAGTCTGTTGCCATTGCCACATCCAAGACTCCAGACCCTTGGCCTCCAAACCTGTTTTGTCCAAGAGCCACTTTGACAGGTAATTCACTTTGATCTCTTCACAATTCACAAGCTTCTACCACCATAACTCCAGACCCATGGTTTGGAGCCATCTTTCCCTGGTAAAATAAAGCAATTTCTGCACCACGTTTGGTGACTTTTCTCTGTCACACAGCTTCTGCAATGGCTCAAGCTAAGGCAGACCATATTCTCACATCACAGAACCAAAGAAAGACCTCCAATGCCTGGGTCAGATTCCAGAAACAAACACAATTCAAGGGGTCAAGATAGCATGCCTCCCACCCTGGAGTACTTTTAAAATAGGTTTCTGACACTATTCCCTGAATTTCTCATTGAGTCAAATTGGGTGAAGCTTGAAAAGTATATTCCTAGTAACTTCCAAGTTGATGCTGAAACTGCTACTCTGAGGACTACTTTGAAAGTGGTACTAAAACTAAAATGACAAATATCTATGCAAAGAGAAACCTAAAGTAATCAATTTGCATTGACAACATTTTGAAGGGGAATTTATCATATGCTTATGTAAGATAAAATCTTCGAGCAGAGTTATTCTTTGATGTGTTTGCTTTGTGAAGGGTTGTTGAGGAGTTCTCACTGCTGCACTGGCCTTGATTGGTTCTCCTCTAAGTGTGCTGTTTTCCAGGGGATGTGAAGTGGAATCAGCTTGTCTCTGTGTTGTTTTGGACTCTATGCTGTGAATAATGAACTCTTTTCAGACCATTTTTCCTTTGCAGGTCTGTGTCAATGGAGCCGAGGATTGCTCTCCCCTAATATAAAGTAACACTCATGAGTCACTGTGGGTTTCCAGAGTGCTCCGTCTAGACTAGAATCATTGAACACTTTATCTTTTCACCTCCGAGCAGATGGAAACAGCTAGAGTAAATGATAGACAGAAGGGGAGCAGACTTCATTATCCCTTCTGAGTTATTATTGACCTGGGAAAATATGAAGGTTTCAAAAATTTGTCCTGATAACTGAGAAAGCTTTCTTAATTAGAGGTAATGTCAAAAAGGTGGCTATTACCCCAAATTCTTGCTCACCTACCATCTGCTACTAATGCAGATTTGTCAATTAAAGAATGTTATTTCTGATTAAGGAGTAAGTTTGGATTGCCTTCCCACCCCCGAGTCTTGTTCCCTTGATGCCCTTTGATGGCTCATGTGTGAATCATATCTTCTGTTATATACCTATGCCTAGTTGATATGCAGAAGTAATCTTAACCTTGGAATTCCCCCATGGTAAACGATTAGCCTTCTCCCCTTTTCTCTGGCTACTTACTTTCTTTCATATGAATTCCTCTGAGTATGCTGTGGATTTCAGTCCTAAACTTAATTTTCTAGACATAGAGCTTGTAAATTGGCCAAATCCTCTTCTTTGGTAAATTAGCTAATGCAGTGGAAAGGCCAACTCTTTCTACAATGGTGCATGGATTTAGATTTCTGTGGTCCATATGTACTGTTATCAGATGTTTCTTTCTGAAACCATACAAATACATTTAAGAATCTTTGTTTGTTTTGCTATCTTTTCTGGGTAGTGTTGGTAGAAAGCAGAAAACAGAATAGCACTGTTCTGAAAGTAATTGAAGAGCACTGAGTCTCTGGCAGGCCAGAGATAAGAGCTTGCTTACCCGCCCAATGCAAGGTAAAAATGATGACATCCACACCTTTGTTGTTTTACTGTTAGGGTGAAGAAGTTCACCTCACTGCACTAATCTGGAAAAATACAAAATAAATGTTTCAGCAAAAAACATTATAAGAACATTTGTACAAGTGTTACGGAGGATTCACAAAAGTTCCCACATGTGTGAATTTATGAAATTTATTTATATACAGCATCTGTTTGATTTTTCAATAATTATTTTTACAAAAGCTAGAAAAACAGATCTTGATAATTTTTTACTTTATCACAAAATAAAATTAAATGCAGTAAAATCAGGCAAATATTCTTCAAGAAGTACTTATAGGAGAAAAGTCGTATGTTGTACTTTTAAAGGAAAATTATAAATACTCCCAAATAGAAATGTTTGCCTTTTAAACTGGTATCAACTCCAAAACAATTTAATGTGAATAACTCAACACAAAGAATATCAATGAGAAAAAAACAGTTAATTAGGCTCATGAATATATTCACATATAAAATTACAAATGTCATTTAAGTGATTGCATAAATAATCATGGTGGAACAAATTAATACACTTTAAAAATTCCACCAGGGATTGAAGCCATTGAAGTATAGAATTAATCTTTCAAAGTCACCTATTTTGGTGGTTCCTAGCCTGGGCTATTCATTATTAGTGGTGAAGTTGTGTATACCTTAGTCTCATATTCAAACTCTTATTATGGCTTTTCAACAGGAATCTGGTATGTATATGTTTATATATTGCATAAGTCAGTCTTAATCCTACATCATATCCAGACTTGCTATATTATATTGCATACTGGTAAATTTAGCACAAAGAGTTATTTTGTGCAGTCCCGAATCTCAGAACTGACAGCCACATTCCCTTTGGATCATCTTGGCATGACTCTCCCATTCTATTTTTTGGCAACGACTGTCTGTGGATCCCATGGCCCTGATCAGCTGTTGCATGTCGGAGGTCCCAGCATGCAGAGGAGCTAAGAATCAGGGTTTCAGGATGTGGTGAGTATGGCAGATATGAATGAACTAGGAGCGGGCTGTTTCAGAAGGGCAGCAGCAGGGCAGGGGCTCTTCAAGTGTGTCAATCACGTTAGCAAACTGCAGGTCACCTAATCACTGAAAAGCTAGTTCCCTGAGGGGCAGAGAGAACAGAAGAACAACTGACTTCATCTGACATGTCCCTTGTCTCTTTTTGGTAGGGAATGACTCCACTCCTGCCATGTTCTCTGGGAGATATCGTGGGTATGGATGCGCAAGGCTCTATCATCCTGTCCCTCATCTTGCTGAGGAACACACAGCTACTAACCCTTAGCCTCTCTAGGCTTGTGACTCCATCACTCAATCTTTTCTGTGTTACTGTTGTAGCCATCTTTCCATATGTCTGATAATATCAAATTTAAAACCTAGAAGTTAAGCAATGAATCAGTTCCCAATATGTAAGAAATTATTTCCTAAATTTAAAAAGTAAATCTTTTATATTCTAGGGATTTCTGAACATCAGGAATTTAATTGAATGTCTGTCACTCTGGTTCTCTGGAAGATGTGAGTTCATTAGTAACATTGCCATCACAGTTCAATGTTGTAAAGTTAGTCCTTATCAGGCAGTTAGTATCTAGCTGTACAATCACAGGTGGAGAGAAAAAAAAAAGAATTATTAACTTAGCCTTAAGCCATAGAACCACTGGTAGCCAAATTTTGAATCCACTATTTTGTTTTATAGAACATCTTTGGTTCAGTGTACAGTCTGTGTACAAATGCTAAGGATTGTGTATTAGTGGGGTCATTTGGAAACTGGCTATAAGAAGAGGCTGACAATTCAGATGTCAGAGCTAAGAGACTGAACCCAAAAGGGTGATCCAAGAGTGGTCCTAACCTTAGAATTGAGTAGAAATGCTTCCTCTCAATAGCACTTTGGAAATACTTAATCAGGACTATGTTTAAATATTATCCCAGATGAATTTGTGTATACATTACGTGGAGCCCATTCCCTGCAGAGGAGTGCTTAACCCAACCTTAATATTGGGATGAGAAAATCGGACCTGCCTGGAATGGATGTACCATGCTGAGCTGACCCATCTTGGGACTTCTGCCCTTTTTGAGGAGGGGATTGGAGGATGGGGCTGGGGAAGCTGAAGGCAGACTGGGATTGGGAATAGGGAACTATGGGTGAGCAGGGGGATACATGGAAAAAAAGACCTTTTTGTAAAATAGATAAATAAATAAAATCTTTTATAAGAAACATGGCAGTTTGAATGTAATTGGCTCCTATAAGTTCATAGTGAGTGGCACTATTAGGAGGTGTGGCTTTGTTGGTGTAGATATAGCTTTGTTGGAGGAAGTGTGTTATTTCAGGCATGGGATTTGAGATCTCATAAACATGCTGGATTAAGATGTAGCTCCTTCTTCTCCAGCACTATGTCTGCCTCCATGCTGCCTTGCTTCCCACCTTAATGATAATGGACTAAACCATTGAGCTGTAGGTGCTCTGCCCCAATTAAATGTTTTCATTTTAAGAGTTGCCATACTCATAGTGTCTTTTCACAGCAATAGACACCTTAAGATAGGACAGAACATACCACATGTGAATAAAGCAGCATTTTTGTTGCTGTTATTGTAGCCACACAATATAACAGTATTATATAACTTACTTATAGCAGTATTTTTTTTTCATTTAAGCACATTTATTTTAACAGTGTTGATGCTAAAATATTTTACTGAGTTTTCAAAAATAATGTTTTAAACACTGAAAACATTTTTAAATAATAAACGTGTTCTTCAGGAAGAATTGAGGAATTATGTTGCATCTTTTTAAGCTCATGTACAAATCATAACGCTGTTTAAAACAGTACCTGCATTTCTAGACTCTCTAATTAACGGAGACTTACCATATTGCCAAGTAACTGAAGCCAATGCTTATTGCATCTAATTGGAAGCACAAGAAAGTGTTAAGCCCAAATCAAAAAGATACATATTAGCAGTCTTTTAGACAAAGAATAAATATTTTGGGGTGATAAATGATATAATTCAATACTGTAGAATATTTTGTGTTTTTAAACACAAAACTATCATGTAATGAAAACTAAGAAACACAAACATGGAGTGTAATAGTGAAAAGAGTCAACACAATTAGATTCAAAGGTGAGCTACATGCTAGAATTTTCAGGCAGGGACTTAAAAGTAGCTAAGCAAAATATATAGCATGTTCTAGAGAAAAGGACAACAACCTAAGGAAACAGCAATGAAGAGGTAGAAAATAAGTTAAGGGGATTGCCAAGAATTAAAACAATTATATAAATCTTAAAGGATTTGATAAGTTAAGGTGATCTTGGTGTAGACTGGAAAGGATCATAAATTTGAACTCTCCTACAAGAACTTATAAAGTTGAAGACTATGAAACTAGACATAGGTTCTTAACAAAATATTTGAAAATTAAATAAGTCATGCATGGAAAAGACAGTAGATGATCAGAGTTTATCCTAGGGTACTAACTTAAGTTTTTCTTAATCAATTTAACTCACAAGATTAAGAATATAATTAAAAGAATAACTTCAGTACAATTGGAATAAATGTTTGATATGATTCAGCACCCTTTATATAAGACTTTTCAAAAAATACAAAAGAGAATTCTTTCAGTATGATTTAAAACATTTCTGACAGACCTATAGACTCTACTATATTTAGTGATGAAACACTCCTCATTTTTCTGTTGTGGTTGAAAATAATGCAAGAATATCAACTATGTTCCTAAGTTTATGAAGTAGAGCTGGCTATGTGTTGAAATTTAGGTTCTTAAAAAGTCATATCCAGCATATCTCTCATCCTCTTATTTTTCTCCCTGTCCTCCACAATATGAGAGCAAATATTCTGTAGTGATTGTTCCAACCTATGGTGTTATTCAAGGTGTCAGGACTTCTTTTCATGAAGTCAGATATCATGATGTGTTGGGCACGTGGGAGATGATGGAGCATTATTGGTAATTGCCCTTAAATAAAAGCACAAATAAATAGTAAACAGTTAATCATAATAGAAGTGGATGAAACTACAGAGATAAGCACTGGGTACCAAGCAATACAAAGATGTTGCTATCACCTACCCAGCAGAAGCAGCAAAGGAACCTTCCAGGAATAGGTGAGCAGCAGTTGCCAGATGTGACCTGCAGTAGTTCCCTACTGTAAGTCCCAAGTCTCAAGTACCAAATCCAACTCAGTATTTGGATTCTTAGGAAGCCTATGTGCACTTAGGGTTTTTTTGTTTTTCTTTTTCTGGCAATAACCACAGAACAACACGAAGGGAAGTACATTCACTGATTTCCACTCTGAGGAACAGAGTAGGTATCCAGTCCAAAGTCGGCATGTATTGTTGGGATGTTCTTCTATCTAGGTATTATGTGTCAACACTTGAATGAACACATCCATTCTTCCTGACTTGTTCTATTGCCATTTTGAATAGAGCCATCTTACTTACATATGGCTTTGGATGTTCACTATAACAAGTTCATGTTGACGGAGGACCAGACAGATCAGAATGTAACTCCTATCTTGGTTTGGCAAAGCTTAGGAGGCAAGAGAGGCTGGCTCTGCAGAGACTTGGCATAGGGCATACTGAAGCTTCCCTTTTAGGCCCTAGATGTCACTCAAGGAAGTTTACACTTCTATTTCCCTAAGTGCATTAGAGAGCTATTGAGGAGCATTAGGCAGGGAATTGTGTCACTGTATGCTTCACTTTCATTTTAAGAAATATTACTCAAATGACAGTGTCAAAAGTGAACTTAAAGGGGCAAGACATGGAGTCTTGGAAACCATTTAGGAAATTGTTACCTTAGTGGTCTACAAAATAATGACGGCATAATTCAAGGTGCAGTGCTGGGTGGGGAAGAACTGACCAACTCAGATGAGCACATAGCACTTAGCAGTTAATTGGACATGAGGCATGACATAGGGTAATTATGCCCTTTTTTCCTTCATAATTTATCAGAGGGCATCTTTCTAACAATGTATAATCCCCTCCACAAAAGCATGCATTTTTCAATTACCTTGTTAAAAGCCTGAAAATGTTCGTCCATTTATACTGTTTTTTTTTATTGTTACTTTCTAAGATAGTAAAAATAAAATGTATCTCTGAGAAGCTAGTTATAACATCATTTTCTTGAACAAATTCTGAACATGATATTCAAGCATAGATGGGTTAATGCAAGAAGCAATTTTTATCTACTGGGAGGAAGCATCATATGCTTACTTCAGTGGAGATATGATGAAAGGAAATACAAGGCTAGAAATATTTAAGATTATGTTCTGGTTGGCCATGAACTTACAGGTATTATTTTCTTAGATAAATATCTATTGTTGAAATTAAATGCATACACATTTCTTTAATAATTATATCATACAAAATTGTTTAATTTTTATGAGTCAAATATTTTTCATACACTTAAGTCATTACTGTAAATATAAATGATAAATTGCCCTTCAACTCACTTTATATTCAGTAATGACTTGATCCATTAAGCAATCCAAAGGAAGAGTGAGATTAAGTTTCCTTAAGAAATGAATAATGGAGTATACAAAATAGCTTATCTTCTGTGGGCTTTTTAGATTTCGCTGATGTTGGGCATTGTGTGTGTGTGTGTGTGTGTGTGTGTGTGTGTGTCTGTGTTTGTTTGTGGCATTTTCACTTAGGGTCTAGAGGGGAAAAGTGCAAAGGCCAAAGAACAGACATGCCTGCAGTGTTCCAGGGATAATGCAGTGGTAAGTAAGGCTAGAAATGAGGAAGAAGAGGCAAGAGATAGAAGGTCTGACAAGTAACCACCTGTAGTGATTTTAAAACATGTCCCCAAAGGAATTTCAAACTCTTCCTGTTGGAGAAGATCTAGCCAGATCTGTGACTCCTGTGTAATCCTCTTTAGCAGTATTGGGTTGAAGTTACTGTTCCAGTGCACAGGTCTCTCTGAACCTTCTACTTTCTGCCCCTGGAATGTTTATTGGAGAACACAGCTTCGTATAGGGAAGAACAATGAAGATGCAGGAGTTTCCTCTCAGCCTTCTGATGGCCAGCATCACCTTTACTGCTAGTCAATGGCATCCACCTCAGACCTCCCCACTCCATATTCCTCCACCTCCTCTACCCCCTCAAGACTATAAATATGTCACAGGTCCTTTGCGAGAATCACCTGCTGGCAGAATCAAAACCATAGCTATGTGGTCTGATTGGGTGATTCTTGTCCTCCTACAGAGAATTTGGGGTGAGTACACAGGAAAATGTACAAAAGAATGTCAAAATAAATAGCCTCTAACTACATTCAGCAAATATCTTCAGGCAACTGTGAGTCTTTGTCCTTGTAAAAGAAACAGACAAGTTATAGCTGCAGATAGTTTTGCTTTCATTTGGGTTTTGAAAAGACTCACATAAAGAAACTTTAAAGTGTGGCAGGAAAGAGAACTCAAGCAGTAATTTGATTGAGTCACAAACTTACAGTGATTTGGACCAAGGTGGTTGCCAAAGTCTATCAAGATGTGTTTTAAGGAAGACTTTATATTCCGACTTACAGAATTCCTGAAGGTGTTAAGGTGAGAAAAGTCCCTATCAGTGCACTGATCCATTCTCCCAGGACCAAATCTCACTTCCAAATATTCTCTTAACCTTGACCATGTACTCATATCTTCAGCTTCTGTTAGTCATTTGTGAACACATTTAAAGGATGCTTGTTCTTTAGGCAGGTGTTTTTCTATGCACTCTGTGGTTCTGTGGGGTGTAGTTCACTTGGCCACAGGAGATTTTTCCATAGCTTTCTTTAAACTTCCACAAGCAAGTGCTCCTGCTTCTCCTTTTGTTTCTAGTAAGATGGATGATAATCACAGAAGAAATAGACTGGGTGCTACCTGGAGCCTACTTATATGCTTTCCCTCAGCATTGATCACATAGAGGAGAATATCTTTATGTGACTTCTTTTCTTACAGCAATGCTGAGCAACTGTTTTTCAGCAGGTAATTTTGTTCAGTAGAAAAGAAATACATAATTGAGGCTTCTGGGACATTCTGCACACTTGGTAAGAGAGTTTGCATTTATTACATTCTTCTAAAAAATGTAGTATACTGATGTAGTAATGTGCCTCCTATGGGCTCTTTGTTCAATAATTGAGAAGAAGGCATAAGGGCAATGGTTTAGGAGATTAAAATGATATTGGGATTAAGACATAAGTAATACCCAATGACAGAGAAAGGAAGGGTGGTTTGACTTGAGATATGAGAATGTTTAGAAAAATGAAGCTAATCAAATTACAGCCTGTCATCAGAGATAAATAGCTGAGCCCTTTGAGGCTAACTGCGTGCAAGCTGTCCTGTGACACTGAAGGGCAAACGTGAGGTTTGAGGTATTGTCATGTCATATCAGAGTTCACTTTGTTCTCCTCACCATGATTACCAAATCATTTCCATATTATTCACAGAACTTTCAAAACTCAACTTACAAACAAACTATTTGCCTACTGAGAAGTTGCTAATTTTTTCTAGGTAAGATCTCAGATTCAACCGTTAGTGCACCAAATGAGAGATTCTATCACATTTACCATCTGCAAACATTAATCACGAACAACAGGAAAGTAATCATTGACTTTGCACCTAAAGAGTAACTAAACTAGAATTCCTATTGCAATACCACAAATTAAAGGAAAATTTGATGTCCTGTTAGCATAGATGATGAACTGTGAGCAACAGTGTTTCAGAGTGGAGGTGTGTAAGAAATGATGCTTGAAAATATGGTGAGGCCTCCATCAGAGAGCCACTCAAAATACCTTTTAAAATTAAAACCTAATTAGGCCCCTGGGCAGAGAATGCCTTTGGAAATGCAGGTACTCATCTATCATATTCTGAAATGACACTTTCTTCTCTTTATTATTCAAATGTGTATGTGGAGAATAAACCTTGTGATACTTGTCAATAAGAAAAATGAAACATCATATGGAAAAAAATAATATAATTCTAGACCTTTGTAATTCATGACATACCTTACCAGTTTCCCTAGGTATAACACTTTTTTTTCATCATCCTTATTACATTCTAATTATCTGTTTGAAGTTGGCTCATTCTTGAAAGGATTAGGGAGTTCAAATGGGATTAATTGGTTGATTTGTACCCTGTTCAGTTTCTTTGGCCTCGTGACAATCTGGCTAGATTGTATTACCTCCTCTCCGGCATGCACCCTTCATTCCTCTATCTCTCTATCCCTCAATATCTCCATCTAAATCCATCCATCTACCCATCCACATACCCATCCACATATCCATCCATTCATCCACCCTTCTATTTATTGCAATATATTTTTAAATATTTGACTCTCATTTATAGGGACTAGCAAGTCTGGAATTTATGGAGTGCACTAACAGACTTCAAATCCTAACCAGATCTGTAAAATTCTAGAACAGATTCTGTCAAAGCTTGAGCACAGGATTTGTGGAGAGTCCATTTGCCACAATGCCTGAGGAGCTCATTCCTTTTCCCTCTGCAATGACTTAATGCATGGGTCTTTAAGATTTATACTTTGGATCCTAATAATAAGACAATGTTTGACAGTGCTATGAGAGGTCATTATATAATGCCCTTTCTGTCTCACTATTAACCCTTACATGAGAGACTTCAGAAAACTAGTTAACACTTCTCTCATGAAGATTATCAGAAAGTGCCACATATTGGTAAGATGAACTTCAATAGATAAATCTGCTCATGCTTTGCTCTTGGATTAAGTAGCCTCCAAAAATATAAGAAACATTTCTGTGGTTTGTAAGCCATCAAATCTGAGATATTGTGTTATGTAAGCCAAAAGGCTTTAAACACCTTACAGAAGCTATTATGCATATCCACTTTGTAAATTTACATGTTAATCACATCAGAAAATATATTTACATTGTCTAGACTGACATTTAATCAGTAAGGTACTATTGCCTAGCCAACCAAATTTACACAGAAATTACCTATCATGTCTGTTTATTGTCTATCTTATATTATTTATCTTTTATCTGCCTATCCATCACTCATATATCTATTGTCTGTTGCTTATCTGTTTATCATCTATTTTCTTTAGTATATATATTTCTATCAATAATTTATTATGTATGTACTTATGTATCATTTATATGTGTATCAGTTGTCTATCATTTACCTATCATCAATCTGTCTATATTTTTCTATTCTATGTATCTCTTAGTTGTATATCATCCATTAACCTATCTATCTATGTATATATCTGTCATCTATATATCTATCTTTATATCTAAACCTATATATGTTTTGATCTGTATATATATATATATGCACACTGACTGATAACTGGGTTAGTATATATAGTATAGATTGAATATATCCCAACCAAAATTCATATGTTGAAAGTCTAGTCCTTGAGGTGATGGTACTAGGAGATGAGAGTATTGGGAGAAGAATAGATCATAGGAGTATATAGTAGAACAGGCCCATAGGGTTAGTAAATTGGCTCAAATCAGTTGCCAAGGCATGCACATGATGTACTTCCTTGTGAGTCAAACTGGAGTCTGCCCAAGGGCCTAGTAACAGATGCTAGCCAGCTCCTGATTGTACACAGCAAATGAGGGGCACCCTTACAATGTCAACAGATGGGGACACAGCCTGGGTGCCAAGAGGAGGGTATATAAGATTCTCTCCATTGTTGAATAAATGAGTCTGTTGCTTGCCTTCCATCTGACTTTCTGTGTCTGTGCCTTTGACTGTGTATCTTCTCACACCCTCCCTGAGGGAGCTGTTAGGACCCAGCAACAGGAGTAGAACACTCACAATGACATTAGTATCATTTATAAAGGAAACACAAGACAGCTTCTTTCCTTAGTCCTTTCCTTCATTCTTTCCTTTCTTCCTTCCTTCCTCCCTTACTGACATCGACTTCCCTCCTTCCATCCCTTTCTCTCTCCCCATCCCATTTCTCTCTCCCTCCCTCTCTCCCTTAATAAGGAGAACAAGAATACTGACTACGAGCTGAAAGTGGGCCCTTAGCAGACACAAAATCTGCTAGTTCTTTGATATCAGAGTCATAGCTTCAGAAATGAACATTGGATTTATTTTTATTTGTTGTAAACTACCCAGATTATAAAATCTTTGTGTATCAACCCAAATAGACCAAGGTCAGGAAAAGAGTAGTTATTGAATAGTTAAATTTTAACATGTAGTGATTTAGATATGAGTGGAATATGTAGTTATGTCTGTATAGGACAGATCTGGATACAAAGGGATTAGTCAGGAGAAAAATCTACATAGTGACTCATGAAACTAATTCCAGTTGAATGTTACAAGTAGCTGAGATCACACACAAAAAGTAGATGAGATGAACCAGAGATAAGGAAAGAAATAACAATCACCCAGAGGATATCTACTATTAAGTGAGGACATAATCAAGAATCTAGGAAGGATTTATGAATAATAACCCAAAAGGCAGAAAGAAAATAAGGAGAAAAGTCAGACATAGCCCATGGGTGTCTTTCAATAATGTGTCAGCTAACAATTTCACTTCCCATGCATAAGAAAGACTCAAACTTGATGTTCAGATTTGAGAGTTAGGAGCTTTGAAGATGACTTTCAGTCAGTCGTATAATTAGGCTAAACTTTGACATTCTGACTGAGAAATAGGCAGCAAGGAGAAAGAGTAAAACAGAGATTAGCTGAGAAGAGCAGGACTGCTTGACAAAAGGACATGGAATAGTGGCTTCCCAAGTGCGAGGTGAAGAGAAGCCCTATTGAAATGCTAAAGGACAGAGTAATGGAAATAAAGGACAAATATAGAAGGGGTTTACAATGAAATGGAGAGCTTCACTAAAAGTTTCATAAATTAACTGGAGACATGGTATGCTGAAGAAGGAAAAGGCAGCTTACTCTGTGCTAGAAGAATCCTCAAGGGCTTTGCGGTGGGGAGGGGAGGTAATGCTTTCATGGAGTCTTGGAGGCAGATTGTGGTGATATATTATATATTTAATAAAACCAGTCTGGAATATCAGAGGACAGAGCTGAGACTAACAAGGAGGCAGGTTTCTGAGAGCAATCCAACCAGCAGTGATCATCAATAGTTTCTACCGTTTTTGTACTTGGGCTGTGAGTAAGATCTCTGGCCAGAGGTAATACTGAATGGAAGACCAAACAGTCCTATTTATAGGATCCTGCCATAATTTACCTCCAAGGAGTAAAATGAAATAAATTCATTCCTCTTAGAAGTGGATTTCTGGCATAGTGTGTATTAACAACAACAGAATGGAACTAGGGAAACCTCTTACTCGTAATTCTGTCCCTTTGCACTCTTATCTACCTCTATTTCATAGTTCAGCTGCAGTTTGTATTAAGCCTTTAATTATCTATTACTGTATCTCAACAACTCAGGAGATCAGAGGGAACCATTCTAGACTGAACTTCTCCATTTTATTTTTTTCAATATGATAAAACTTGTTCTAACTCAAATGCATCTCCAGCTCAGATTGACCTATAATTTGATGTGCATTCTTTTCAGAAATGTCCTATTACAAAATCCTTTCCTAAAATCTTATTCCCTAGTAACTAATGACTCTCAGGTTTTCATGTACTTGTTTATTTTATATGTTTCAATATATTATCGATACATATATTTCTCACACTTGCCTTTATTGTGAAATGAATTACAATTAGATAATTATAAAATAATGACATATAAACATATCTATTTTTGAATGATCTGATTTTTAAATACTCTATGCAATTTAGTACCAGGGAGAAATACTGTTACTACTCAGTGAATATTTAATGCACATATTCCACAATTCATGAGACTCTTTAGAGTGTCATGTGAGTGTCTTTTATGGTTACTCAGATTACATGTCTGTAACAGAGGAAGCACTACAGCCACAGATGAAGGCCATTGAGTTACACTGTAAGTATATTGCTTTGGACTGTTCTGCTATTTTCATACTTTTCTCAAGGGGAAGAAATTTAGGCTTTCTTACAAAAGCAAAATAAAAATAAATTGTATTTTGTCTGAATTTTGGGATCAACACTTTTTATGTAAAAATGTATTGTTAACCTCATGCAAAATGATACAGCTTGTGGTCAGCTGTGATGATATCATGTCATATTTGCCAAGGATGTTTCTCCTTCTCTTTATAGCCTTATGCTCCTACAGTGTATAATGCCTTCTGTAATTGAAAAGCCTACTTGAAAATCATCATATGTCAGCACTCTTCCTAGAAATGCTTATTCTTCACACCATTGGTACCAGTTGCTTTGCCTCATCTGTCAGAGTAAATGGGTTTATGCACAGGTGATTAATGATATACTGATGTATTTTTCAATCACAGCTACATTTAGATTTTTTGTTAATTTCACATATGAACACTGTATTCACATTATTTCTTCTTTTTCTCCTCCCTTGAACTCCTCCCATGACCCCATTTTCCATGCTCTCTCAAATTTATGGTCTTCTTTTACAATTACCATTATTATATTCTTAAAATATGTATACATACATACATACATACACACATATATACACACACATACACATGCATAAACCTGCTGAATCCATTCAGAATTGGTCATGTTTTTAAGGTTGAACACTTGTTATTGAACAGCCACTTTGGGTGTTCATCCCTAGGAAGATGATTTTCCTCTACCAAAAATTTTTAATTCCACGCAGATCTTCATACATGGGTGGGGTTTTTATATAGGAGTGTGATTTGCCCCTTTCAGGTGGGCTTGTCGTCTAGTGCTGTCATTGTTTTGGTCTTACTTCAATATTCATCTTATTGTGATTTCATGGATAGAATGTGTCTCTTATATGTAAAAGTTACAGGCTTACATTAGACATCCTGGTATTTTGATTCTTACAATATGTCGGCCCTTTCTTTCAAGAATTTCCCCTAGTCATAGATGTATGGGTTGTGTTATACAATGTATCAGTTGAATCATTTCATTTTAAGTTAGTTCTCTACATTTTGATCAGTTGTGACTTTCAATCTGTGGTCTTAATTTGCTGCAAAAAGAAGCTTCTTTGATTTAGGGCAAGAGATGCATTTATTTGTGGGTGCATGGATGTGTTTGGAGTACAGTTACAAATTATACTTGTTCTAGGAATGTGTGAGTTCTAGGATATCCTCCGAAGTCCATGGTCTGAGCAGCCAAAAGTAGCTGGATATGTTTACAGTACAAGGCATAAATTCTTTCCAGAGGATCAGAAATTTATTATAGTAGAACAGAAGTAGATTATATATATGGTAGAATAAGTTCTGCTATTGAGCTTTTGGAAATATTTTTACATAGTAGTCTTTGATAAGATTTGCATATAAGAAGTAATACTCATGGAGAACACTGCTAGGTCTTATCTAATTATATTTTTCTAAGTTCTATGTCTGACGTGTATACTGTCTTCAGCAATAGGAATTTACCTTTAAATTCTGGGAGGCAGCTTAAGGCAATGGCAATAGTATATATTGTTTTGGAAGGCTCTTGGATTCCCTGACCAATAGTTATGTTTTCTCATGTTTGGTCCTCACACTTTTGTTAGATCATCTACAGCTTTTGGCGAAAGCATTATCATCCCAAGTGACAAATGTTCATTTAAACCACCTACATGAATATGCACAGGTTCATGAATATATTATATAAATTAAATAAATATAACATAACGGCTCTGCAAATACACTTAATGTTAGTTATCTCGTATCTTTCTCATTTCTCCTCACTTCCCCTTCATAGTACCCATGTTCTTCTGTTCTCCTATTTACAGTTTTCTTCTCTATACCCCAACATGACTCCTTTTTCTTCCCTAGGTTTCTAGTTATTTCGTATTATATACTCACATCTAGAGATTCCATGCTGTATTTGTTCTTCTGGATATGGGTTATCATACTCAGTATAATATTTTCTAGCTTCTTCCATTTGCCTTCAGATTACAGTTTTATTTACAGCTGAGTAGAATTATAATGCTACTAGAATATACGTACCTCACTTTCATTATCTATTTATCATTTGAATGACATTTAAGTTATTTTTATTTGCTAGCGATTTTAGCAGATTCCTCTGGGGATACATCATTTTAAACTATATCTATATAATAGTGGCAATTCAATTGCTTTGGGTTTAGTGTGAGTGTGAATATGTAGGGAGCAGTACGGAAATTCCTCCAACTCATGAGTAGCTTTCTGTTTCTTTTGGCTGTCAGTCTTTGAATTGGCACCAGGACATGGATAAACCAGAACAAGGGCACAGTCCTTCAAAAGGCTAGAGCAGTCTTGGAAATTTACTATATACTTGAAGTTCTTACCAGCTGCTTTATGTATTCTGATAACAGCTTCCATATTCTCTTATTTAAGTCACAGAACTTACTGAAAATCCATATAGTTTTATCATAGAAATATAATAAAAATTAGAACCAGCCAACAGAAGAAATGTAGAAGAACATTTGGGAGAGAACCCAATGTTTGGGAGAGGTGTGATGCTTCCCCTTGTACCAAGAAACGTCTTCACATTTTTTGTTGGTGTGATGTCCTTAGACTTCTGTTGCAGTTATGTCTGCATAAATCCCCCTTCACCAAATGTGAATATCTTGAGGCAAAGAAATGGGTTTTGCCAATGCTCAAAGCCATTGGATAGGCTGTCCAAGTGGCCACTGTGATCACAATGCTTGTACTAGCTTTTACCAGAGCAAATATCATCTAACACAATGCCTTTGAATAATGAAATACTGAATATCTTGTATAACTTACTAAATGTAGTATTTAAGAATGAACACAGAAGGCATGTGATTGTACAATTGTAGTTTTAATATTACTGTAAATTGAAATGTCATAATAAGATTCTGGAATTGGAGACTTGTTATTGGCAATTGGGGCAATTCATCAAGCTTTAGTACCCAGAGACTTTTTTGAGGCCTTATTTTCCAGTCATAATTCACTGAAACAGTGGCCATATTGCTGAGTCAAATCCATAACCACCTTTCACCTTTCTAGATAGGATTGATGCCCACTTGTCCAATACTGTGTCCTCTAATCACATGGACAATTATATGGGCCTCTGCTGTATTAAGTAATTTCATTGACATTAATTACCTAAGAATATGCTATAGTATATATTGGTCTTGGTAGTGCAAACTATCAAATGTCATCCAAGGTCAATAAAGGATAACAAAGGAATTATCCATTATTCATGACATTTCAGTAGGTGAGTATACCTCTGAATTCAATGTATTAATGACTTCCTAACCCTGATTGCTAGTGGCATGTGGTAGAACCTCCTGAACATGGGACCTAGACTTAAAACATTAGGGTCATCCCCTAGAAGAGATTGTGGTACCTTTCTTTCTTTTCTTTTTCTTTGTTACTGGTTCATGAGTGAGTCACTTCATATGGATTCACCTGGTGGTTTCCTTCCTTCACCGTGGGTCCTAATAATACAACCATTCAATCTGAAAGCTTTAGAATTATCAGAAAAATAGTTTGTTTTTACTTGTAGTTAATTGCTTCATATATTTCATCATAGTAATAGGAAGCTTATAGATCATCTCCAAGGGGAAAAATAGACATATTTTTAACTATATGATAATAAATATTTAAATTTAAGAAATTTCTTATTGAAAGATAAAATATAGATCCTTCTATTTTTCTTCATGGATTAAAACCATGTAAGAAAAATTGAGCAGCTATAGCTTTAAAAGTCTCTGATCTTCATTTCCAACTTTATTAAAATGAGTATAGCACAATAAACAGCCATACTGTTCATACTTCAAATTTCCCTTTGAAACAAAAGAAGAATTCAACACTTCTTGCTAAACTATTAAAATAATAATGCCACTAACAAGATATTTTTATTTAAATTGAAATCTTAGAGGAAAAAAGAAGTTGAGCCAACAATATGGCGCAGTGAGTACAAGGCTCATTGTGGAAGCCTAATGACCTAAATTCAATCCTAGAATCAATCCTTGTAGAGATGGGAAGAGTGAACCAACTCCACAAAGCTTTTCTCTGACTTCTGTTCACATTTCATGCCATACGCATGCATGTCACATACACAATGGTGATACTAAGGATAATAAATTATATTTTTTAAAAATAAAAAAATAAGTCATTGTAAATTGTATGTGGATCAAAAAAGACCTTTATATAAGAAGTATATCTATAATATTGCTATAGCAAAAAGAGATTTTAACTTTGGTTATCTTGCATTTTGAAATAGTTCTCAAATATGAAAGCAAAATTACATGCAGCAAAAGCAAAAAAATACATAAAATGAATTCTAAATTTAATTTTTATGTATCAAAGATCATATTGAAAAGGAAAATAAAAGACAACTCACAATGGTAGAAAACTCTTTTAAGTAATATATTTCATGTGAGTCAAATACTAACAGTCAGTACATGTGACAAAGTGAAGCAAGGTGATTTAAGAAAGAACAAAGGACTTGAGTAGAAATTTTTCTCCCAAGAAGATAGGTCAGCCAACATCAAATACATAGAAAGACATCAAATGTCACTGATTATCCAAATCTTTTCAGGATGCTGTAAAAAAAAAAATCACCGTAGATTATGGGACTAATATGCAAAAGGAAATGGATTTAATAAGTATTTGAGTATAAGCAAGGATATGAAAAATTTAAATATTGTGCTTGGCTGGTAGAAATGTGGTTGTCATAGAAAATAGTTCCTATAGAAATTAAGAATAGAATTTATCACATAATCTAAAACTTATTAATTTTAAATCACAATTATAAAACTCAGTTACCATCAGATAAATATGGAATATATGTTATGTATATTCTGAATAGAATATTATTCACTCATAAAAATGAGGCACTGTTGCTTTAGTTACTTTTTTGCTGCTGTGATAAAACACCATGACCATGGTGATTAACAAGTGAAAGAGTTCTTTGGCTTTTAGTCTCAGAGGTCTAGAGTTCATCATGCTGAAGACAGTGAGGCATCAAGTGCCAGGCATATTAACAAGAACCAACAGCAAAACTTCGAGAACTGTATTGAATAGATAAGGGGACTGCCTTGTTTAGTTTCTGATTTTAGTGGAATTGCTTTGAGTTTTTCTCTATTTAGTTTGATGTTGTCAGCTCCTTGTAAATCACCTATATTATATTAAGGTATTTTCCCTGTATTCCTGATCTCTACAGGACTTTTATCATAAAAGAGTTTGGATTTTGTCAAAGGCTCTTTCAGCATCTAAGGAGATGATGATATGTTTTTTTTTCTTCAATTTGTTTATATGATGGATGATATTTATAGTTTTTTGAATGTTGACTATCCCTGCATTTCTGGGATGAAGCCTACTTGATCATGGAGGATGACATTTTTATATGTTGTTGTATTCGGTCTGCCACAATTTTGTTAAGAATTTTTGCATCAATATTTATAAAGAAAATTTATCTGAAATTCT
>PVIH01004387.1:76344-141591 GCA_004025045.1 Sigmodon hispidus
TTTTTTTTTTTTTTTTTTTTTTTGGTTTTTTTTTTTTTTTTTTTTTTTTTTTTTTTTTGTTTTTTTTTTTTTTTTTTTTTTTTTTTTTTTTTTTTTTTTTTTTTTTTTTTTTTTTTTTTCATGGGAGATTTTTAATGACAGCTTCAATTTCCTTTGGAATTATAGGTCTGTTTATGTCTTTAATCTGATTTTGATTTAATTTTGTTAAGTGGTACCTGTACAGAAAGCTGTCCATTTCTTTTAGATTTTCCATTTTAGTATAGATTTTCAAAGTATGACCTGATAATTCCTGGGTGTCTGTTGTTATGTCTCTCTTTTCATTTCTGATTCTGTTAATTTGGATACTCTCTCTCTACTTTTTGGTTAGTTTAGATAATGATTTGTCTACCTTGTGGTATTGGTATAACTGGATGGTAGTATGTTGAAGAATGCAAATGAATCTATATCTATCACCCTGCACAAAACTCAAATCCAAGTGGATCAAAAACCTCAACATAAACCCAGATACACTGAACTTGATAGAAAAGAAAGTGGGAAATATCCTCCAATGCATTGTCACAGCTGACTACTTCCTACTAGTAGCACAGACACTAAGAACAACAATCAATAACTGGGACCTCCTGAAACTGAGAAGCTTTTGTAAGGCCAAGGACACAGTCAATAAGACAAAATAACAGCCTGCAGAATGGGAAAAGATTTTCACCAACCCTACAAGTGACAGAGGACTGATCTTTAAAATATATAGAGAACTCAAGAAACTAGAGCCAAAACCTTAAATAACCTAATGAACAAATGGGATTTAGAACTAAAAAGGGAATTCTCAGCAGAAGAAGAATTACAAATGCCTGAAAGGCACTTGAAAAAGTGCTCAACATCTTTAGCTATCATAGAAATGCAAATCAAAACAACTTTCAGCTTACGCCTGTCAGAATGTTAAGATCAAAAACACAGACGACAGCCTATGCTGGAGAGGATGCTGAACAAGGGAAACACTCTTCTATTGTTGGTGAGAGTGTAAACTTGTTCAGCCACTGTGTAATGCAGTATGGCAGTTTCTCAGAAAACAGGGAATCAATCTCCCCAAGGATCCAACAATAGAACTATTGGGCATATACCCAAAAGACACATATTCCCACCCCAAAGGCAGTAGCTCAACTATGTTCATAGCAGCATTATTCATAATAGCAAGAACCTGGAAGCAACCTAAATGGCCCTCAAGTGAAGAATGGATTAACAAACTGTGGTACATCTACTCAGCAGAAAAAAAATGACATCCTAAATTTTGTAGGCAAATGGATGGATGTGGAGAATATCCTCCTGAGTGAGGTATCACAAGCCCAGAAAGATAAGCACAGGATGTACTTATTCACTAGTGGACTTTATACAAAAAGCAAAGAACATCCAAACTGCAAACCACAACCACTGAATAGCTTTGGATCTGAAGAAACTTAAGAAAGACATCCAGGGATTTCCCTAGGAAGAGAAAATAGAGGTCTCTATAGCTAATTGGGAGCATAGGGGTTTCAACCAGGAAGGGGTGGGAACAAGTCATGCGAGAAGGAGATGACTGAGTGAGAGAAACAAGGAGGGAGAAAAAACAGATGGAGATCTTAATAGAGGAAGACAGTATGGGGTTTGAAAAAGAGCAGGTGCTAGGGAAACCTCCAAGCACTCACAGAATGTCCCTGGCAAGCTCGCAAACCAATAATGAAAGTGTTGCCTAGACTTGACTTCCTCTATAATCAAATAAATAATCACCCTAAGTGCCATCATAGAATTTACATCCAACAATGAATAGAGGAAGAGGCAGAGATACATGGCTGTGCACTGGTCTGTGTTCCTGGTCCAGCTGAGATTGGGGGAGGAGAATCTATATGAGTAAGGGGATAGGAATTATGAGGAAAATTCTCCCAGTGATGGCTGGCTGGAGCTCTGAGGAGCTCAATGAATCAAGAACAGCCACAGGGGAACCATCAGGAAAAGGAACTAGGCCCTCCAAGGATAGGCAACTGTCCACTGACATGGGCAGTATGTGGAGCCTCAAGGGGAGGGATCAGACTGTGTTTCTGTGCATGGACTGGCACTTTACAGCCCATTCCCTCCAGAGAAACACCTACCCCAGTGATGATACTGGGTTGAGGAAATCAGAGTTGCCTGGAGTGGATGCTGAGCTGATCCACCTTGGGACTTCTTGCCCTTTTCGGGAAGGGGATGGGGAGAGGCTGAAGGCTGACTGGGAAGGTTTGGGGGGGGAAATGGAGGAGGAGCAAAGGGATACATGGACACAAAAGACCTCATATTATAAATAAATAAATTTTAAAAAATGAACCTACAGTAAACTGGAAATGGTAATGAAGATCAAGGATTTTTAAAACTATAGCTGCCTAGTTTTTCTTACATGTTTTGAGAGGCATGAATACAAATGGGAGGATCAACATTTTATTCTCTCAATAAAAATTTTCTTATTTTGAATATTTATTATTAAATAATTAATAATTTTTCTAGCTTTCCCTGGAAATAATAATGAACAATATCTCTAGCCCTCATAAAATATTTTTAAGTGAAGGAAAAAAATTATAAAGAAGTCACTTTCCTTACTCCAGGCAGGTTTGATCAGTTCTAAATCATGATTACAAAATATAAACAATAATACTCCTTTGGGACACTGCTTCTTAGAGTTTGAAGATCTTTCTTGTTCCATATAGCTATCATTTAGGTTGTTAATTTAATCTTAATTTAAGAATCATTTAGTATATGGAACAGTGACTTCCCAGTGTACCCTCTCTCTAATTCTCAAATCTGTGAATATGGTATAATTACCTGACAAAGGGATGTGAAGAAAGCTCCTGTATTTGAGGTGGGAGATTATGCTGGTGATAATGTGATCCAGTCACAGCAGCCCTGAAAAGCTGAAGAATTTCTCTGTCTTGAATCAGAGAGATGTAGCAGTTGAGAAAGGTTGGAGAGGCATAAAGAAAATAAATTTGAAATATGAGAATACTTCAAATCACTGTTTCTGGCTTTGGAATTGGAGAAGGTGTCCATGAGCCTAAGAACACTGTCAGCTGAGAATTACATCCAACAGCCACAAGGAAACAGCCGATCCCGTGGCACTGAGTTACATTAATAGATGGGATTCTAAGTGAGACAAAGAATGGATTTTCCACTAGTATCCTCTGAACACTTTGGTTTTAGCTTGTTGACTCAGGGCAAATCAACTGCTAGGCCTAGCAGATTATTTACCTGTACAAGTATAAGCTAATACAAACTTGTTGTTATAGGGTGCTAAGCTTGTGCTCTGTGTGACCATGAGAGAAACTGAGCATGAGGTATCAAGACACGTGTTTACTGTTGTCGGTGTACCTGAATAAATATCTTCTAGATGCTCTTCACAACTTCACAACAGACCAAAAGTTATAGTAATTTACAAACACTTTTAACCTGTCTTCCAGAGGATTCTCTGGCATTTAATAGTCTATGCTACTAGGCAACATGCCTCCAAAGTCTCTAAAATTCAGCCTTTTTCCCTGGGTATTTCTTGACTTTTTATAAAGGGCATCCTGAAAAAAAAATGAAGGGATACAATAAAAACAAAAGAATATTGTTATTTTTCCCCTCGAGCAAGCACAAAATCTCAATTCAAACATTTCATTATTGATACTGAATAGTAATGACTCAGGAGATAATTTTTTTTTATTTTTCTGAATAATAATATTTGAACTTGAGAAAAAGGAAAGCTCCTATATACTTGGCAGGACTGTCCTCTGAGATCCAATCACTTTGGATTTGTTCCAAAACCATAGCTAAGACAGCTGAGGAAACACAAGCAGTATAGAACAGATTTCTTAGAAATGTCTTCTTCATTCCTCCTTCTGGAACATTCTGACTAGCACTTTTCCCATCCAGAGTTTTATATTGCTTCATGCCAAATTGCCACAAACACTAGTGCTTAAAATAGCACACCATTATTGCCTGAGTCTAGTAGATCAGGAGTCCTACCACAGTTTGAATGGCTCCCTGGAGGAGTTCTCACTGGATGAGATTCAGGTAGTGGCTGAGTAGCATTTTCATTGCAAGGCTCACTTGGGAAAATACTCACTTTCACATCATTACAGAATATATTTCCTTGTGGCTGTTTGTAATAAAGGGTCTGACATAATCTGGTTGTCACACTGAGCTGGAAGTTGTAGGCTGTCAGCAGCTCCTTGCTACAAGGAAGGGTATTCTCAATAGAGCATGGCCTGCATCCTTCATTTGTCCAATGAGAAAAAGTCAGCTAGCTTATACAAGGGGAGTAATCAGAGAATGTACCTATTTCAAATAGAAACAAGTTATTTTTCTACCCTCACTTTTGGGGAGAGGATTGTGACTGAGTATGAACATCAATAGACATATTTACAGTGAAGCCTCGGTCACTATCTACTGATGGATTACAAGACTTCAACTAACTTCACAATCCTTTGAAGATGAATAGATAACTAGATTTCTTTGAAAAAATGCGTATACCCATTTAAAGCAAATGTAGCCAATGATGATTTGGAGCACAGAAGCAGAGTGTTTACAATGAAAAATTATGTGTAATAAGATCAAACAGCCACCATCTAGTGAGATATGCATGGGATGCTGTTATGACTGAAACACTATTTATTGGACAAAAATTAAAAATGTGTATATATCAGCAGTTAATTGATAAAAACAAACTCAGATGTACCTGAACCCATACCTTGAAATCAGCTTTGTACTTAACAACTTACATAAAATGTATGTATCCAATAATGCATAACAAAACCATAGTAGTTAGGAACCTTTTACCATTCACTGGCCATTGATTTCTATGTTTAAGAATTAACATGATTTAATATTGTAAGCATTACTTAAAGTGGAAGCAACGAAGAAAAAAATTAAACTTGTTCAAAAGTTCAATTATATTTTATGTCTCTTAAATAAAATATTAAATCACCAAAACTTAAATCAATTTTAGATAAGTAAATGTTTTACTGTGAACTTTAATTTTTTTTAATTTTGGGTATTTGCTAAAATAAAAATTTCTGAATTTTAAACCATATTCTGGTTAATTTAAGGCAATAAAAGATGCCTTAAAATAAACTTTATAATCAGAAGGCTTTTTTAATCTAGCACTTAACAGATACATCTGATAGAGTGTTACAATACAGATATCATAGTGAACATGAATGATTTTGTCTGGTATTTTATTTCTCATTCTTGATTATAAACAAAAACTATATAAAAATGAATCTGTACTTTGTAAATTTTATTGACTTAAAAGATATGTTGTATGTATTCTACAATGTAATTTTCTTTTTATTCTTTTTAAATAAAGTCTTATTTTTTAATCCATGTAGCCCCATGTTTCAACTCCCTTCCCCGTCCCGAGCCCTCCCGATCACTCTCTCTGCTCCCTTTCTCGTCTCCTCCCCAGAAAGTGCAGGTGGTCCTCAAGGTGGCTTAGTTCAGTATCCACTCCAGGCAAGTCCAATTTCCTCATCCCAATATCAAGACTGTGTCAGGAGTTCCACTGGAGGGAGTACCATTTAATTTTCACAGTGAAAACTTGTAAATAGTTCATTTAGCACTCTTTTCATATAAGTAAGTCAAAATATACAGCTGATATATTACAAAATCTCACATCACATGCATCTTGTGCAAGCCTGTTCCCCACAGAGACATTCCATCCCCTGGAACTGCAGTTACTAATGGTGGTGAGCTGAACCTGGTTCCTCAACAAGATACTCTTATTTGCAGAGCAACCTCTCCATCCCTTACACTATTGTTTATTTGTACGTGTGTGTGTGTGTGTGTGTGTGTGTGTGTGTGTGTGTGTGTGTTTACATTCATGTGTCTGTATGGAAGTAAGAACACAGCTTTCAAAAGTTGCTACTCTACTTCCATCTGTCTGTTCAGGATCTGACTTAGGATGTCACTTTACTCACCAAGCCATCTGAATGTCCTGTCATGGATGTCTTGCAGTCAGTAATATTACTGAAGTCAATATTGTAAACAAGAAATATTTCCTTTCAGATTTTTATTCATGGTAGACATGTAGAAAGTTAAGTTAGAAATGCAGGTAGATAGATTGAAATATTATGATATATAGGTAGATAAATGTGTATGTACAAGATTTATGTTTTATCTTTATGGTAAATGAGCAATATTAAAATTTCCTTACTTATCAAATTTACTGAAATAATTTTTTTATTAATCAGAAAATATGGAGTAAGCATGAGGCAACACCCCTATTTCCCAATCCTACTTCTGTTTGGGTTTTTGCTCACTTTTTCCTTATGTTTCTTCCTCCTTTATGACTATTAGAAACATGCAAATTTATGAGAAGAATTTATATTGATTGATCAAAGACCTGGAATTGGGTTTTATATTTTAAAATTCATTACTTAGATTCTTGTTATCAGTTTCCTCTTTTGCACAGGTGAGTCTAACTGTGGTGACATTTTGTTTGTGCTTTAACAATAAAGCTTGTCTGGAGATCAGAGGACAGAGCTAGCTACTAATTAGTCACAGAGGCCAGGCAGTGGTGGCATATGCCTTTAATTCCAGCACTTGGGAGGAAGAAGCAGGAATATCAGGGGTTTAAGGCCTTCCTGGGCTACACAAAATAGATTTAGTCTAAAAGAGAAACAAGAGCCAGGCAGTAGAAGCTCAACCCTATGGTCCTAGTATTTGGGAGGCAAAGCCTTTAATTCCAGCAATAGGGAGGTGGAAACAGGAAGTGATATGGCTGAATGGAGAGAGGAATATAAGGCAAGGCAGGAGGAGACAGGAACTTGAAACCTCTTTTCTGGCTGAGGAGTTGGGAAGGTAAGAAGAGTGTGTGGCTTGCTCCTTTGTCTGTCTGATCTTTCAGCATTTACCCTGTATGGTCCAAGTTTTTGTTGTTAAGCAAATAGATTTGCAAGACCTAACAGTTCTTTCCTTGGCTACAACACACCAGTAGAAGGTTTAAAACTGTCATTGTCTATGACCAGTCCCCCCTCATCTGTTTCAAGGTTCTTTTGTAGGTGCAGACTGTCATGCATGCCTGTGAGTAGACAAGTAAACTTGAGTGAATTTTACTAAGAAAATATTTCTTTAATATTTTTATATGGACTATATGTGCAGTTTTAAAATTTGACTCCTTACTAAATTCAGTTAGCTTTAGTAAACCTCTGTTACATATTCAACTCTGAGTAAAATTTATGTCCTGCAAAGTTGTGCTTAGTCTTAAAGAATTTTCTGGCATATGGTTAATTTGTAAATGCAAGTGTTTTATAAATTAAAAATACTTTACACATCTGAATTGCTGTTATAGGCAAATAAATTTTGATGGCATGATCTTCCTCTGAGAACTAAGTTAATGATATATTATTTCTCTAATAAAAGAATATTCTGAGGTCATATTTAGGGAAGCCATAAATACATGAAATAATAAAAATATGAATATTTGATAATGGTTAGTCAAAACATACTCTAAGTATTTAACATCAACAGATAGAAGTTTCTTTTAATTATAAGCCAAATTCAGTGAGATGAATGTATTTTAAGCAAGATAATGCCAAATATTTATTACCTAGATCTTTCGTACAATGTTATTAGATGTCATCTTATCAAATGTAGTAAAGCTTTCACTAATCATAAAATAGAAGTTCAAGAGATGATTTAGTAGCAATTTTAATAATTCAGTCTTATCAACAGTTGTCTACAGTGTTTTGAATACCATTGTATGTATTAACCACCTTAACTTTGATGCTTCAGATGAAGAATTATTCAAGATATAATGTCACTTACTTTTGCTGTGAGGAAGTCCACTACATTATTTATGACTCCTACATGACTGCCTGTTGAAGGTTTCAGATTATGTTGCTTTTCAAATGTGCACATTCTTTCAGATTCCATATTCACCCCCCAAAAATCTCATCTTAGTGAACATCCAAATATTGCCACTTGACTGATGTCCAGGGGACTTCTTTGCATTGCAAAGCCATATAAAAATCAATACAAGGCTGTCTGCAGCATATAGAAAAGGCAGGTATTTTAAAATTTCTCCTTCAAAGTTGCATGACTTGTGTCCCCGGTGCTATTCGTATAAAAATGGCCTTCTAAGGAAGCAGAATAATTTGATATATGATATAATAAATAAAAAAGAGAGCATAAATATGAAATGGAGAGAATTTACAAGGTGGCTATATTCTTTCAATTTTTATGCTTCTACATTATATCATTATGAGTCTATTCAGCTGCTCATTCTTTTAAAGTTGGTTAAACTGTTCCATTTAAAGATTTATGCACTAGATTTCTTACAAATATGGAACATAATTGTGTGTGAATTATATTCTGAATACAGTACTTCTGAATCTGTGATGTGGGCTTCAGAGATAGAAATAGAAGGTCATTTGTGTTTGCGTGAGCTCACTGTGTAGCAGAGGACTTTCATAAAATGTGGTGAAATAGTATTAGCCAGTGATCTTGTAAAATATAAAACTAAGTGCAACTTTTTGATCCCATTTTCTAATTACTGATTCCTGTTTTATGACCTCAATCCTGATTGTACAATATTTTTCCCCAAATTATTCTCAGTCCAGTTAAATAACTATGAATGCATAAGACTCCAAAGACTGTTTTTATTTATTCTCTTAGAAAGAGCCTCATTATGTAAATTTGGAATACTGAAGTGTACAACTCTCATATTCAGTTAATGCTGGAAAGCTTCTTTTCTAATTCATGCATCAGCTTGAGAAAGACCATGATCAGAGCTATTTGGGTGTGGCAGGCTTGTAAGAAGCTACCAATGCAAAAAAAAAAAAAATCTTGCTATCTGGAAAGTGAAAATAAAGAAGGCTAGTAGTGATTGATTATTGCTGCCTAAACCTTTTGGAAAGTCATGCCTCCCATTCAGAAATGTACTTAACAAACTCCCTGCTTCCCCTCCTATCTCCCCTTCCTCTTTTCCCTTCTCCCTTCTTTCCTCTCCCTGATTTTTCTCCCTTCTTTTTTTTTTTCTTTTTCTTCCTGCTGAGATTTTCATCTAAGTTACTACTATGATTTCATGGGTCATTCATGTATCGATTTACTAAGTATCTGTTTGATGTCAGCTTTGTCCTTACTGTGTCTGAATAACACTTGCAATACAGCAAAACAAAGATATACTGTCCTCATGATGCCTATGATGGTAGCGTGGAATGGATGCTGAATCAATCACACAAAAGTAGCAAGAGAAGAAAGTAAAGGAGGAAGGATAGTGTGTGTGTGTGTGTGTGTGTGTGTGTGTGTGTGAGAGAGAGAGAGAGAGAGAGAGAGAGAGAGAGAGAGAGAGAGAGAAAGTGGGGATAGTTTAGTCAAAATGGTCAAGGAAAGAACCCCAGGCAGACTATGCTGTAAGGAATGGTAGTGCACCAGCTAGAAGGTAACAGGAAATGAAGGCATAAAGGTGATGGAAGAGTCTGGAGACTGAAGCTTTGGCTCTGGGTACCAGAGAAGAATTATAAAGAATTTAGAACCATTGGCTTATATTTTTTAAAAAAGTATTCTTGTGTCTTTTGAAAAGAAAATAATGGGTATCTAGTGACAGAAATAGTAGGCCACGTTCTTATGGGAGATGAGTGATAATGGAGGAAGTACGGAGAGCTGGTCAGACATAGGACAGTTTTAACTGAAGAGTCAACAGAATTGCCTAACATTAGACATGTGAGTGTATCCAGAAGTTTCTGACTTGGCCTAGCCCCAAGGTCTGGACCTGTAATCCCCTAGTTACTTAGTCCCAAATAGTCATACAAAGGCTTATATTAATTACAAATTGTTTGGTCTATGGCTCAGGCTCATAAGCAACTAGCTCTTGTAACTTACTTAACTCAACCTGTTTTTATTAATCTATGGATTGCCACATGGCTCGATGGCTTTACCTGTGCTCCATTACATCTTGCTTTCTGGTTGGCAGCCTCACCATTTCTCTATGACTCAGCCCTCCTTTGTTTTCCATGTGCTTGGTTTTCTAGCCTGCTTCAAAGCTAGCTCCCTTGCCATAGACCAAAACAATTTCTTTATTAACCAATGGTAATAAAGCACATTCATAGCATACAGAAAAGCATTTCACATCACTTCCCATTTTCTGTCTAATCAAAAGGAATTTTCAATTTTAACATAGTAAAATTATATATAAAAAACAGTTGTCAAGTAAGAATTACAGTTATAATATCTAGTCTATTTGTATTTAGCAAAACTAAAAAAATACACCATCTATCTTAGTTTTATGAGGCTAAACTTTTGGATCTAATTTAACTTTTATCATAAGTAAGAAAAATTAAAACTATTTAGTCTTCAACTCCATTAACAATCATAAAAGGATACAATATTATCTGGGTAAACAGGATGTGCTTTTAGTTAAGATGTAAGAAGTAGTTGGTAATGAACTTGAGACATAGGCCAAACCATTTGTAATTAATATCAGACTCTGAATAATTACTTAATAAGTGGAACCACCTGTGGGAGAGATTTGTCCAGACCAAAGGTCTCAGATAAGACAGAAAATCTTTCAGCTACAAGAGTAAAGAAATATAGAGAAAATTGGGATGACATCCTAGATGTGAACCTAAACCTCTGAGAAAATGGAATTAAAGACACTGAGATGAACAGTTTTGGGAGAAAGTCTAAGGAACACAGTTTAAAGTGATAATTCAACATCCAAGGGAAAAGAATGAATAGCATATAATTATGCACAGAGCTGTAGCTCAATGATCAAATGCTTTCTTACTATGTGCAAAGACCTGAGTGTAGTCAACAGCGTCCTAAACTCTGTCTAATTTTAATGATTAAAAAACTATGAAAATTGGCAGAGAAATGGTAAATTTTCAATTTATCTATACCAGGAAGTATTTAAATAGTTTTCTTGCAATTCAATAGATATTATCGAATAAACAAACTAATCTTGAATTTAAAAAAATCCCTTGGGTGGTTTATATGAATAGGCTAGTGAGATCATGTACAAAGACTTTACTATAGTTTCCCCAATAAGTCAACCATAGCTAATTGGGTAGATAGAGCAAACCTTCTGACCATCGCGTTAGCAACATGGCTGCCTATAGCTTCTCAGTCTTTCTCAGTATTTCTGAGCAACTTTCCACAGCAAATTTTGATTTGTATGATTTTAACTCAAAATAATTTGCAACTCCATTCCCATTTGCACTTGCTATCAGCCATGAATTTTTCATGTTTCTTTTTAATGTATAATTTTCAAACAAATAACTTATTACAGAAGAACAGATAGTTTATATACAGAGAAAGAAATTTTATATAACATTCCTTTAAAAACTACATAATGTATATGCTAATTATTTCAGAGACCTGCCAAAACATATAAAACAGTGAACAAAAGGGAAATTTTTCTTTTTAATTGCTAACAGCCATGATGATTGATTATTCAAGCACCAAGATTTGACACCCAGTTGGTATTCAATAAACACTTTCAAATATAAGAGAATTGACTGGGTAAAGTTGAATTGAAACTCTGAGACTTACTAGTTGTTTAATTGCTTTTTTAAAAAAAAATTATTTGCTGTGACATTGAACTTCATTACAGCCCATGTTTATGTATTTAAAAGAAGTTTTTAAAGATTTCATATATGAACTTTGAACTTTCATCTCGCCTGCCCCTTCATCTCTCTGTCTCTCTCTGTCTCTGTCTCTGTCTCTCTCTCTGTGGGGATGGGTGTAGGGGGGTGATGACTGACTACTTGGAAATGACCAAGCTGTGTGGGAACTCAGCTCTAGAGGAAATGGATTCCCCTTTTCTTGGTAGTCAATCCTTAGGTGCCTGCAGCTTTCTGTCTAGGAGTTAGATGCTTTGGAACTTCCGCCTTCCACATTTACATGGCCACTTGTGGTATCATCATGTAGGTTTTATTGAGACAATCACAATGTTGAGATTTCATGGATGCATTTTCCCAATCATATCTAAGGGACACTAGCAGCAGATCTCCTGGTCTTCTGTTTCCTACAATTGTTTCTCAGCCTCTTCTGTGATTTTCTTCGAAGCTTAATTGTATTGCAGATAAATTAATTTGGGTTGAGCTCTTCATGGTCAGTTATTTTCTATAGTTTGACCAGTTTCGGGCCTCTGTAATTTTCTCCATCTGTTGTAAAATGGAGCATTTGGAAGAGGGGTAAGAACTACACTTACCAATAGGTATAAGGATATGTATTTAAAATAAACTTAGAAATTTATTTATTTTTAGGGAAATGGCAGTAGTAGAGTCTCCTCTAAATTCCATGACCTTTCCAGCCATGTGTAATTTTCTAGTTTTATAGTACAAGGCATGTATTCACCATTGGTTAATCCCGAAAATGAAACTATTTCACGATTGTGGATATCTTTTAGGTACAGTTGAGGTTGTTTATATGTTTTATGGCTTGGCAGGATTAACAATTTTTTATTTTACTTGGCAGATTACATAGCATCTTGAGGCCTTCAGAACAGTTTTTCTCTGTTTCTGTAAGTCCTGTGTCCAAAGTGTATGATGTTTGCTCTGCCACCCTGCATATATCTATTACATCTGTTCAATTCTTTTTAACACTGTGCACCTATGAAGAAAGCAACAAATTTATGTATGAGATTCAATGTCTCAGAATTCATAAATTACAAAATAGCATTCTTTATCAAATAGAAGATATTTTCTTATACTATAGAAGTTATACATAATACCACACCACTTACAAAGAAATCCTGACACATATATTCTTTAAGTGAGTCTTATAATAGTTTTATCTTTCCTTCCCTATAGTCTTGCTTTCTATTCTGTCTATAGCCATTGAAAATGTTTGCAAGAATAACTCAAAGAAACCATTAGCCCTCCTATACACTAAAGATAAAAGGCCTGAAAAAGAAATAAAGGAAACATCACCCTTTATAATAGCTGCAGAATGATAGAATTGAAAGTTCCTTCTTTCCTTATCAAAGGTTTTTAGATATTACTAGCAGTTTTTTTTCTTAAGGTATCAAATGATAGCTAGCAATATTTAGGTTTCAACACTGCATGTGTGCTTGACAGTAGATATTCCACCAACATTTTCTGGATTAAGAAGTGAAAGAATGAACTGACACTTATTTATTTGATTTTTGAATAAAACATAGGGAAGCTCATTACAAAAGAATAAAATGAATAATATGCTTTTACTCTTTCCCATCTAATGATACAGTTCCTCAAAGATGACCAAAACATGAGGAATGTACGCAGCAGTTTTTAATAGAAAAGTTGACCTAAAGGGAAATGATTTCAGATTTTAGAAGATAATTCTCTATATTTGCAATAGTTTAACCTACTTTGGGGATAATAAAGCTTAAGATCTTAAAGTTGCATAATTCACTTGGTGGAGAGTCTGCTTATTATTTTCAAGGCCATGTGTTCATAAGGGGCTGGAGAGATTATTCTGAGATAAGTAACTTAGAGTTGTCCATTGCCTCTGGCTCTTACACATTCTGATGTCTCTTCTGCAAGGTTTCCTGAGTCTATAGGGGAAGGGATGAGACACAGATGTCCCACTTAGGGTTGAATGTTTCTCAGTCTCTTATCTTCTGCACTTTGTCCAGTTGTCAGTCTTTGTATTAATTACTATCCACTGCAAATAGAAGCTTTTCTGATTAGGAATGAGGGGTTCAATAATCTTTGAATTTAACAATAAGCCATTAGGAGTCATTTTACTACTATGTTCAACAATAATAGTAATGGGTTCGCACAAAACATCTATGATTTGTCCAATCATAGGTCCTTTTGTCAGTAATGATGCCAGGTATGGAGTTCATATTTCACACTCACACTTAAAACCAATCAGAAAATGCTTGGTTATTTTTGTTGTATTTCTGTCATGTGGGCATGCCTTGGGAGACCAGTCATATTGTAGTGTACAGAGTTCACATCTAAGTGACATTGATAGCTACTAATCTCCTCTACTAGCCTGCATGCCATTTTTCATCACTATGAAAGCAATGCAGTAGGTATGATGCTTCTAGATGCTTCAAGGTCAGTACCAGGTTTATAACTACGTGACCCATAAATCAAAAAGTGCTATCTTCAGCAGTAGGGTCTTACCATCAACTTCTCAAGGGAAACAGATCCAGTTAGGTTTCTATTGCTGTGATGACCAGAAGCAATATTAAAAGGAAAAATTTTATTTAAACTTTTAGTTGTAGAATTCCATGAAAGATAGTCAGGGCAGGAACTCAAGTCATGGATCTGGAGTCAGAAACTGAAGCAGGGAAAGAATGAACACTGTTTGCTGGCCTGCTTCCATTAGCTTGTTCATACTGCTTTCTTACACAACCAGGACCCACCTGCCTAGGAGATGTATTTTCCACAGTGGACTAGGCTTTCATACATAAATCATTAATCAGGATAATATCTTGTGGACTTGCCTACAGGACAGTCTCATAGAGATATTTTTATTAATTAAGATTCTCTCTTCCTAGATGTGTCTTAGGTTTGTGTCAAGGTGACAAAAGATAGTGAGCACAATTGACCCTTTGCCAACTTGACATACAAACACATCACTTAATAAATCACAACCTTCCCTTTCTGATATATTTCCAAATTTTTATATTAACATCATAAAATAAAACAGAATCTAGCTTTAAAAGTCCAGTCTTAAAATAGATCTTAAGAATTAATTTTGTTTAAAATATCCAGCATTTCTCTGAGAGTTCATATTTTGTACCTTACAGGTTGTAAGGCTCTTCTCCTTAGTTGTCTAGCTCTGGTAGTTTGGGTTGATAGAGAACAGCACATGATGGTGGGAACACATCTTAATATAAGGTGCTCACCTCCGAGATTCATGGCAACAAAGTAAGAGAGGAAGGTATTGTCCTCTTCAGTGGCATGCCTCATGCAAAGTAAGTCCTAGCTCCTAAGATCTTACAACATTCCAGTAATGCCAGAAGCTGATGCTAAATGTCTTCACACATGTCTTTACAGGACAGTTCGGATCTAAACTGAAGCAAAGGTTGAGATGGCTACAGCCTAAATACTATCTTTGCAGGGTAGAAAATGGCAGAGCTTGTGAAACTATTGAGGGCTAATATTGATCTTATCAATGATAAATGTGTCCAAAGCACATGAAATTCCCATAGGCAAGAACTTACACCAAAGTGTAAGTTTAATGTTGTATTTTTAATCACTTCCTCAGCATCAGTAATTTGTCTTTAGTTAATGAATCTTCAGTGAAATTAGAGACAATTGTGTTTCTCTTTGGAAAAGGCTTTAAAAGATAAGACAACTTTAGGACCTCCCCCCCCCGCCCTCTGCGCATGTCCTAATAAAACCATTCTCAATGTGATGAGATGTACCCATATTCATACCACTCATGGCTTCAAGTCTGAGGCCAACCTGGGTTACTAAAAATCTAGCAGCCCAACAATCATTGTAGATAAACTAAAATGTGGATTATCAGTTGCCTGATTCACTAACAGAATGTCTCAGACCAGCAGTTAGGAAAGTCTGTTGTACTTAGCTAGCCTAGAAAAAGGTCAACATTCAAAATTTAAAATGTTATTTCTTTTGAATACATATCCATTTTTGAGCAGATTATTCCTTATATGGTTTGTTTATTTCTCAAAATTATAGAAACATTAGATAATATCTTTAAATCTTTGATTAAACAATCAAGCTAGTATTGTTCATGTAATGTTAATTTTTATACTAAATAGCAATTTTTAAATTTTTGCCATATGTTAGTCACACATATGTTCATATTTTAATTCTCACAGAGCTGTTTCAAGTAAAAACAAACAAATGAGACACTGTGTCACAGATTATTTTTACCATCTTATTGTCAGTTTTCTCACTTACAAATACTAAGCCAGTGGGCTCTCTTACCAAATAAACATTTACACATTACATATATTTGTAGTTAGCTTTTTTATAACATCTTTTCACACTCCTCCACCCCCTAACGTGTCCTTATTTATTCTTCTGGTTTGAAAGAAAACTTTAAACTAAAGGTAATAATTAATTATAATGATAAAATACTTTTATCATTTTTGGTTACATTTTGGTGTCATTCAACTTTGGGGAAGAATTTAGTTAATTCACAGAAATTTAGAGGATCAACATGCAGTGGAGTTTATTGGTGTAGATTTTTCACAATTTGTAGCATGATGGTAATGAACCACTATTTAAGTTAATGTGGCTTAATGAATGAATTCCATCTGAAGGATCTCATTTAGCTAGGATCTAGTTTTATTTAGAAATATTCTAAATATAAACCATGTGTTTAACAACTAAATTCCCTTCCACAATTTTCCTTCCATAAATATTAACTAAATCATAGCATCTTTTCCATTAAAATATATTTTTTTAAAACAGTTATACATTCATTTGTATGTGTGTATGTATGTATAAATGCATACATGTGGGGGCATAAATGCTATGGGGTAGGTGTGCAGGCTAGGGAACAACTTGAAGGAGTTTGGTTCATTTCTTCTCTTATACAGAGGAATCAAATCCAGGAGTCTGGTTAGCAGTGATAAGCCCCATTCTCAAATGAGCCATCCTACTACTTTGTTTTGTTTTAACAAAAAAATATCCTTTGACATTCTAGGAACTATTACCAAAAAAGAATGATATTGTTTGGAACTTATG
Organism: Sigmodon hispidus; assembly: GCA_004025045.1. Taxonomy (NCBI): domain Eukaryota; kingdom Metazoa; phylum Chordata; class Mammalia; order Rodentia; family Cricetidae; genus Sigmodon; species Sigmodon hispidus. Next base: position 92,979 of record PVIH01004387.1, read on the forward strand.
TTTAAGGCATCTTTATAATCTCATTTTATTTACTTTCTGTTGCTATGATAAAACCTGACCGAATGCAACTTGAGGAAGAAAAAGTTTATTTCATTATATATGTCCAAGTAACAGTTCATCTCTGAAGGAAGTCAATGAAGGAACCCAAGGCCAAAGGAGAATGCAGTTTATTGGCTTCCTCTGGATGACTGCTCAGCATGCCTCTGTTGTTATCTTTATTGTTGTTGTTATACCCATCAGGAGCACTTAATTATTGTACTCCTCACAGTGGCCAGGATATCTGCACATCACTCGTTCACCAAGAAAATTTCCCACAGATATGTCTCCAAGTCCATCTGATGGAGGCAACTCCTCAGTTGAGGTTCCATCTTCCAAGTGACTTCAGTTTGTGTCCAGTTGATGAAAACTAATCAGCACATGATCTTTAAATTTCTTTGTGTAAGACTGAAAAAATATATAACTGAAGTAATTCTTGAGCAAGTAAGGAGATCTGCTTCAGATAAGTTCCACATGTGAATTAGTGCACGTGAAGGGAAAGTGCCTGGACACAAAGGTCCCAAGAATATGAGATATTCTTGCAATTTCTATACATAATTAAGGTTTTCTGTTATTGAATGCCACTGTAAGTTTATCAACTGGCTTCCTGAATTTGTCCATCAGTTCTTTAGAATACCTGTAACCCTATTTCCTGTTTGGTTGTCTATAAAATAGAAGACACTTGTCCTTGGGAGAGTGCCTGCTAGAAATCTTGTTCTGTGCGGCAATACTGCCTCCTGTAAGAAACATCTGGCTCTTATTAACAGAAATGCATCACAGAGCAGGCAAGCATAATACACTTTGGGACTCATGTATCCATTTTTCTCACTTCTCACTTTCTAAGCAGGTGTTCTTCCCACAGAGGCCAACTCCCAAGAATCTGATTTTAACCATAAAAGAGTTACAGGGAACATGAGGTCTCCTATTGAGAGCACTGATTAGTTTGAAATGTCAGCTATTCTAATTCAGCCACAAATGTGCAATGTTGCTGTGAAAGAGGTAAAAGAGGTTCAAATCCTTTAAGGGAAGAAAAATGAAACAAATAAATACATGAAAAGTTGTACAGTAACACTAATAATGAGAGAAATAATGAGCAAAGTTTTTAAGTATTGGGGTACTTGTGTGTTCAAGGATAATTTTTCTCATGTGGAACAGCAGCATTTGAATTGATGAAGACCAGAGAGTAGCAACATAGAGAACTTAGACCACCACTGGAAAAGGATATATTAGCTGCATTTCACTGAGACAGGAAGGTACATGGTACAGGAAGGCCCACATTAAGGAACAATAGGATATTGAGGAATCAGAAGGCAGGAGTGCCAGGGGAAGCCACGGACAAGGCTTGCTTATTTCCCTAAGTGTTCTGGTGGAAGGAGGGTAGCTGCAGAAAAGAGATCAGACCTGGCTAGTTTGACTAATTCTGGCTCACAGAGCTACTGTCACCTCCAGTTGTGGTGTATTCCTCCCTCGGAAGACACAGGGAAGAGGGACTATTAGGTTAGTGTCCAGACCATGATGAGAGTGGGTGGGATGCGTGTGCATTTGAGGCCATAGATGCATCACTGTTGATTCTAAATAAAATAAAAACACAGCTTTCTAAATAAACTGTTTACTGTGCTTTGCATTAACTTTCCCTAGAGAGGCAGTCTTTCTTAGGTCTGCAGGCTCCCCAGTGTCAGGGAGCCAAGATTGCAGATTGCAGCACTGATTAAAAGTAAAAGAAGTTGAAATTGGCACAGATATGAGCTTAATTAGATCAGTTAAGGCACATATATACAGAGCAGGCTACAAGGTGAGTTCAGGGGAGTAAAAGCTTCTGTAACTCTGTGTGATGTGAGCTTTCACAGTTCCACAAACCTCTACTTTCTACACAGTGATGAATGTAAAGTAAAAACCCAGTGCTACAAATGACATATTATTACCTAAACTGAGTGTTTTTTGAAATATGGATTCTTTGTATAGCTGATAATATGAAGCACAGATATACATTAGTGATACTTTACAGTATGGATAGATACTGTCTGTTAAATGTATTGGTTTTTAGGGCGACTGCAGGAAGTTCACTTTCTGTTTTATACAATTCTGCAATTTCAACTTTTTCTATATGGAACATGTATAAAAATCTGTTTAAAATGTTTAGAAAATGCATTGCTTTTTCTAAATAGAACAATGCTATTACTTTCACTATATAAACAGTCTATATAAAAAACATTTTCCAAATAAGGAGAGAAATTATACATAAAACATACACATTGCTTTCTGATAATGTAAGAAAAATACTTGTGATCAGATATTTTTATTGGTATAAATAATTGAATTGGTTTATTAAATCGTTTTAAAACTTTGTATGTACTGTAGTGGTCCATCAAGTAATCTTTACAAATGATTTCTTGAGACTATAATATGATCCTATCTTCTTTTCCTTCCCATTCCTGTCTTAAAACTTTCCCATACACCATACATCATGTGGAGTTGTGGAGCCCATTCCTAAAGCATACAATACACCTAAGACTAGGGATCATTGCTAAAAGGGAGACATAAAAGCCAGGGGAATAGGAAGTTGGCTGGGAAACTGTTTTCCTTAGAAATGTCAGAGAAGATACTCCCAGGTAGTCTCACCATCATGACTGAGAAAACATGAACTGAGAAAGGACGACACCAACAGACATGCTCTCATGGTGGGGGAAGCTCGTAAGTCCTCAACCCTAGACAAAAAAACTGCAATTAGGGAATGCTGAGAGCAGGCAAATAAATGTTCCCCAGGGAATTGACGAACCAATAACATGTGCTCAGTCCATGCAGTAATCTTCAAGGTGTCAAATGAAAATTTTTGTGTGTATTTGTTTTCTGAATTGTGTTGAAGAAGTCATTGTTTTTTTTATTACTCCTTTGTAACTGGATATACTTATTAATTCTGTGGGCTTGTCATGTTCATACTTCATTCTGCTTGTCTGAAATGTGTTTGGCCCACCCCATGTATGTGTTTAATATACATCACATATGTCAGTATGCCATTTTATCACCTGCGTCAGCTTTACAGCCATAACTCCACATGTCATAATAGCTATATCTAATTTATAACAACATGCTTACAAATAGTATCTTATTTCATTAGCCATGTATAATGGTACAACACAGAATGTGTTTTTATTGTCATATATTTTATTTCCATAATGCTAGAGACATAGATTTAATAAGATAATATTTTTTGAGATAGTTAAAAATAAATTTACATGCCTATGTAGATAAAACTTTTATAATATTTATTCATAATTTTATTTTATCTGGTTCATTATTTGGTCTGACTCCTTCTAAATGTTACCATTTCCTGAAGGATATGTCTGTGTTGTGGGCAGTGCATGTAGCCTAGGGAGCAATTTTCTCAGTTTCTGTTACTATGAAAATATCTATCTTTTGCCTTTGGGGAATAGTTCCACTTGATGTGTAATTCCACTGCAAAGTTCTGTTTCTTTCCTTCAGCACTTTAAGGATGCCATTATGTGTACTTGACCCTTACTATGTTGGATAAAAAGCCAGCTACAGCCATCACCGTGCAAGCCCTCATTTTCCCTGGTTACTTCCAAGGTTTTCTTCTCCTTGTATTTAGTTTTTACTTGCTTACTCTGATGAAACTACAGAGACAATTTTCTTTGCACTTAAGCTGTGTGACTTACTGGTGGCTTTCTTGTGTTATGTGTTGCCATGACTTATTTCTTTGAAGAAAATCCAAGCCATAATTTCTCCAACTATTTCATCTGGCACAGTATATATTTTATTTTTAAGGAGTCTTGTCCCTTTGTTTAAATATGTGTGGGTCTTTGCCTGTTTACATATCTATGCTTCCCTGTGTATGCTTGCTGCCCACAGAAGCTAGAAGAGGGCATCCAATAACCTAGAACTAGAGTTATAGGTGATCGTGAGATACCATGTGGATGCTGAGAATCAAACCTGGGTCCTCTGGAAGATCAACTATTATCATTACCCGAGGAACCACCTCTCCATCCTACCTACATCACCAGAATATATGACCTAACCTCTGGTATTGTAACTTAAGTTTTAGGGCAAAAATGACATGTTCCAGAAACATCAGTGGACTAGACTTGGCCATTTACCCCAATATGCTAATCAAATAGAGGAGAGAAGGTGAAAATCAGAAAAAAAGATATGTAATTAAAGTACATATTTGAGGAAAAGAGTAGATAAAGAGTCCCAGCGACTGTCTGGGGTCTATCTTTGCACTACTTACATGGATTTTAGTTTTAAATGGCTGAAGGACTAGAGGAGAAAGTGACAAGGGGCATTATGAAGGTGGTCAAAGAGGTCTTAATTGCTTATCATCTTGGTGCTAGTTTTTCGTAGTCTATAAATAACAGTTGCTGTTGCTTAAAGAAACAATGTGGTTGCTATAAGATGGTTGTTCCTGCTGCAGGCTGAGCCCCAACTTTATAGATAACTGCCTTGTCAGTTGGGCCATCTGCCTTTCAATGCTTTACTGTTCATGGAGTCCATGGTGACTGTAGGTTTAACACAATTGGAGAGCTTTGGGGTCTGGAATAGACTTGGAAAGGTCTGACAGTAGGATGCCTCAGGTGGTCCAGTCTTTATGCTTCAACTTTGAGAAAGAATAGAGATAGGTAAGTTTTTACCAGATTTTAGTCAGCATTCATTAAGTAATTGACAAGCAAGTTAGCAAGGTTAAGTAGCTGACCTTAAGTGTAAAAGGCAAATGGAAGAAAGGAGACAGAGTGTTACTGTGTAAGTGCAGGTGAGGGGCCAGTGAGCTCCAGCACCAGCAGTTTCTGACTGACTGTCCTAGAATCTCCGTGACTGAGGCATTGCGCTCTTTGATGGTGTCCCACATATTCCACATGCTCTGGCTTCCTTTCTTCCTTTCATTTTGGTTTGTTCTATGTATAATCTCTACTGACAGTGCGCTTCAAATTCACTGTATTTATTATGACTGATGTCAGTTTTATGGAAAACTCCTAATACTGTGTTCTCTTCTAGGTTTTCTCCTCTGTTTGTTTATTCAGTGTTTGGCCCTCTGCTAAAATCTCTCTGTACATGCACCTTGTCTACCTTTTTCTCTGGACAGGTGCCTCTCGGTTCACTTCAAGTTCCTGCCTGACAATTGCACCCACTGAACTGTCCACTCGATTGCTTCCCTTTCACCATTACCATTATTTTTAAATGACAGACAAAGATAAAGAGGAAAGAAATCAAAGTAAGTGTTCTTATTCAGAACAGAGTCGCCCTTTAGTTTTCAGCTTTTAGTGATGAGGGCTAAATCAGACTATTCCGTTTTTTACCTCCATCTGGGTTTCTGTGCAGCTTTAGTTAAACGCCTTTCAGTAATGGCTTTAAATGCTTTGCCTGCGTAAGATGCCTGTCTATAGCAAGGCATGTGATGAGAACTGGCAAGTGGCTGATAATCTATTTATTTGTTCCCACTCTTCAGCTTTCTAGGTCACTGTGGTGCTTATCTTTACCAGGTAAATCCTGCTGTTCAGAAAACCTGTCCTGAAGGCCAAGCTTCAGATCTGAGATCCACTTCTGCTGCCCGGAGGATGGGTCAGTGTTTAATTAGGGCACCACCTTGCCCTTCTCTTTGATGTATTACTATGGCAAGATTTGCCAAATTTATCTCTGGACCCTTACTCCTCCTCATTGTTCTTTCCATCAGGGATAAAACCATTGCCCAAGTGTGCAGAACTTATTGTGTCTCAGTTCTTTTGGGTTCTTTACATACCCAGTTCCCCGAATTCTTTTATTTGTGTAGCTATGATGTTTCAGCCTATCTGATTCTCTAGTTGTTTGGATGGCATGTCCACTTTCATGATTTTCTACATTCTCACTCAGATTGTGACTTTTGGGGATGAAGTTATAAAAATTAGAGTTAATTTGAACTCTGGTGCTTTGAGATATCATAAAATTCATAGCCAACTTTAGAAAGCTTTGAGAAAATATTAGTAATAAAAATGATTCTATTCTCAGTTTCCTCCTTTGTTCATATCATACTCCTTTTACATACCCACCCTTTATGAACTTCATTTTTTTTAAATACAGTTCTTTTGTGAGGATATAATTAACTGACTTGGATCAACAGGTTTTTTTATGGCACTTTTTCTTTGTAGGATAAACACAAAAATTCTTAATCTGAAATCTGGGTTTACAGTTAGATTATTGGAAAACTCTTCTGTTTGTCTCAGTAACAACATGAAATTAAATGCCCAGCACAGGTTTTACTCAGAATTTCATGTATTCTGCTTCAAATAACCACTATATAGTTCAATCATATTAGTCTATTGCAGTAATATATCCACACATGTTTTCTCAATAGCTTTTTCTGGACTGAATTCCCTATGTATTTACACACACACACACACACACACACACACACACACACACACACACAGAGAGAGTTTCAGTTTTGCTGATTTATAATTGATATTTTTATTTTCAATATTACTGATTAAATATTTTATTCAATAAAGTAAGGTAGAATCATTTCAATCATTGTTATAGGTTAAATTAAGGATTGAAAAGATAAATAGCCTGTTTATTAATTTAAAGATGTTCTGTTGCAGGTTATACTGTACCATGTAGAAAGCCTGGCTTCTAAAACAAAATGGCAGGATTTAGAGACTAAAACATGCACAAGAAATATTGATGGTAAAGTTACATAACTAGGTGTTAAGCGTGAGTGTTTTAGGAGAAAAGTCAGACAGATCATGTGATTCCATTCATCAAAGCACCACGTAGCTAATTCTTAATAGACACTGATATATAAATACTCATTTTCTCTATTGATTTCAATATTACAGACTTGTTCAATGCAGCAATTCCAGTTATATTTTAATACCTATTTTTATTTTTAAATGTGTGTACCCACATGTGTCTGTGTGTGCTTATGTGCATATGCAGATACAAGTGCCAGAAAGTCCAGAAGAGGGTCCTGGATGTGCTGACGCTGGAGCTACAGGTAGCCGTGACTCATTTGAGATTGGAGCTAGTAATTGAGTTTGGGATTTTTTGAAGAGGAATAATGCTCTTAACCATTGAACTATGTTTCAAGGCCCACCCATATCCAGATATTTTTAAAAATTGAAGAATTGGTGAAAGTTTGAGATTTTTACTAATTTCTAGATATTTGAACCTCACTATTACTAATTAAATAGGCATTTAAATATATGTATGGTTTTAATCACATCATTCTAGGCTGATCAGAGAGCAAGATGTCTTCTACAGTTAATATAATAACTTTTAATCCCTCAATGTTTGGAAGAGGGAAGAATAATTCCATTAAGGTATGCTGTATGGATTATTTTAAGATGAATGGCCCCTTAATGAAGCCTGGAATGAGAGCTGCATGTATTACAATCCAGGGAAATTTTGTACCAGGGGAAGAAGAACTTGTGGAAACATCTGGGTTGGATTTTTGGCACAAACAACCGAACATTTCTCTCACGGGGAACAAGCCTTCCCAAAGAAAAGACCATAGAAGCTGTCTGTTTTTATTAATGTGCCTCACTGGTGAATCTTCGGTAGTGATGGATCACTCTCATTTAAGGAATGATGTGCTGGAAAAATGCATTATTTTCAAAAATAAGAGAGTGGATTAATGCAAGTGTGTATTGAAAAGAATGTAGAACACACTTGAGCTGTAGGCTGATTTTTGGGTGTCACCCATTTGCATGGCTGTTTAAGCAAGCACTCTAAATGGAAATTCACTTGACATTTTTTCAACTGTATGTAATCAAACAACATTAGAATTTAGCTGATTTTTCAGAAAATGATTAAATCAATTTCTTATTCATCTCTAACCATTGCAAAAGAAAAAAAGATGAATAAAAGATACATTAATAAAAAGGAAATTGTAAATAAACTGCTTAAGAACAACTGAAGAGGCTGATATCTCTTTCTCTTGCCCCCCCACACACACTTCCTTTGTCTGTCACACTAGTCCTGGGCTACATGCATCATCGGAGAAAAATGTTCATCACCTGTTTGCAGGCCTTGGTAAAGCAATTCAGGATAAATGTCCCATAAGTTACCTTGAGATTGAATTATGCTCTCCATTAATGTTTATGTCAAAAGAACTTGTAAATATAGAAATATTCTTAAACACACCATAATAAATGATTTGGGCCTTGCAGTTCCTGCTAGGAGACAACTGAGTATTAAATCTGCTAGAGGATTAGAGATAATACATTAAGACTGTGTCTATTACCGCAGATCACAATGTAAGTGTTCTCCATAGGATCCACTCCAGCATCTTAAGCAGCATGTGAAGCAAGACTGTAAGTGGAAAGGTAATTGCTAAATATGCTGAACCTTTGATGCAGAAGGAGATTCCAATTGTTTTATTGGAAAAAAAAAAGATACACAAATAATTGCATAGTAACCTATTGCTACAAACTAAATTATCAGAAAATTAGAAGCTTAAGCCACATTTATTTTTAACTTAGTGATTTCTGTGGTTAGTAGTCAGAGTCAGGCTTATTTCAGACCTGTGTGCTAAAGTTTCCCAACAAACTCTTTCCGGGTGAACATTATGACAGGGATAGAAGTTCTTCTGGAGATTTCTAAGAAAAGATCTACATCCAAAGTATATGGCTGTTGGAAGGATGTAGTCTCTCTCTGGCTAAACATCACAGTCAAAAAGCCCTAAAGTATTTCTCTAGTTTTTGAATCCAGTTAAGTATAAATAACTTCATATCTCTATTTGACTGTTTCTGTGAAAGAGAGTTTGTAGGTACGAGGCATTTCAACTGATGTATTGCTGACTTTGTCCAGGAATCAAAGAACATATATATTATTTCAACTCTCTGTATATATCTTCCTAATCTCTTTCTATTTCTTGCCAGCTATATAACATGGAGTAATTAATTCTTGGCTATCTATGCTAGTTCTGAAATCTGTGGATAGTAAAATTCTTGTTATTCTGTCTATTTACAGATATATACTTTTAATTAAATGATATAAATAAAAAGTGCCTTAAACAAATATATTGTTTATAACTATCACATGTGTATACAGATCACCTAAAATTTTTGGGCTTCACTATTCTGAGACCTTATGTAGGATCATGCTCACACATTCCCATAACTCCTTCTGAGATTTCATCCCTAGGCTTTTCTCTGACTTTACATCTCTCTTACATTTAGTCAGTAACAAATATCATTTACAGTTTTTTAGTTTTTCTTACTCTGGCCTTCCCCTTTGGGGTCTTGTGCACTAGCCTGTTCCATTGTCTTCTATGTGAGCAGTGTCCCAGATCATTTAACTTGGCACACTGAAAACCAATAAACTTCCCTTCATGTTTCTCTCTCTCTCTCTCTCTCTCTCTCTCTCTCTCTCTCTCTCTCTCTCTCCCCTGGTGGTGTGATACAATCATAGCTTGAAATATTAATGTTTGTAAACTGCTTTATTAATTGCCTGAGTCCCAACACTTGGATACTGTGCTACTGTGCTCAGGATTACAGGGTAAATAAGCTGTTCACACAGATAAATCACTATTAGGAAAATTAGAGTCCTACATTCACTGAGTTTTGGTTATAGTCTCTATAACCAGAAGATGAAAGCACGGACCTCACTAACCTTTTGTGAAATGGGTAGCTAAGTATATGAAACACTCTATAACTCACTATTGTACTTACTTACTTGCTTTTTCTAAGGCAGAAGATACCTGCCAATCCTATTGTGGATCCGAGAAGCACATACTAGCCAGGGTCTGGTTCTCCTACTCATATGTAGCAGAAATGAAGCCTTACTTCATAGACTGCTATACAATGTTTACTTCTTATGAAATGGTCCCTGTCTTGAGCTAAAACAACCAAGAGCACCACAGTGTCCTGACAGCAGCAAATTTTGCTGACAAAGAGATTCTCCTGTTGGTTGTGTATATAAGGTACTGTTTTTCTTTTTTATTATCTAAGTTCCAAGTTGTTTCCTGGGCCTCCAGAAGAGTTTTGGGATGATCACAACACTGCAAAATAATAAGTTAAACACTAAGACATAGTGGGATGTTTATTTTCACACTAGCAGGTGTGCCTGACAGAAACTAACAATGTAGCTCCATTTTAATACAACACAAAGAAAAATATATTTTATTTTGTATCTCTTAAATAAGTACTAGATGGAATTTGCTTTACAAGTTGTTTGGACAAAGAACAAATAAACCAGTCTAGGGAACTTCAGGTTTCACTTTCTTTCTTCCTGTGTTTTCACAGGTTCTTGGGTGAACAGATTTTGGTTTGTTTTATTTTCACATTTGGGACATCTCACTTAACTGCTTAAATGTTAAGCACAAGTTTCAAGGCTAGAGCCTTCTGCACTTTGCTTCCAAATAAAAACAGATGTTCCCCAAGTTTGATTTATTTCATGGGAAATGTTAGTCTCTCATGAAATTAGGCTTCTTAGTTGTCTGGTTATGACTTAGTTCTAGCAGCTGAAGTTAAGCCAGAGTCTCTCTCTTCCCCCTGTTCTTGCTGCTGGAAATACAGTTGTAGAAACAACCCTGAAATTGGGAGATCTAATAAACAGGGCTGGCCAGCAGGTTTTCTATGGAAAGGCTTGAGAGAAAATGAAGGCTCTGTCATTTTGAAAAGGTAATTTTGTTGAAGTTTGTGTATCAGTAAGTCAAGGTCTCTATACACTAAAAATTTCTCATAATTTGTCTTCCTATGAATGCTGGAGACAGGTGCTTTATTAGATAGTCAGGACAACAAAGACTTCATAGAGCTGGTGGTAGTCAAACGCAGTGTTTCACACTTCTGCAAAGTGACTTTATCTTTGAGATTCCAAATGAGTTCCATGACAGGTATTGCCTTGCATGCTACAAATGCAGAGGGAATGCACCCCATGACAGGGAAGAGTCAAGTATGTTCCCTGCTGTGCTTATGGGTCTGTCAGCATTGTCCATTAGTCTTTGTAGATGGCTTTATTGGCTGCTTTTGCCCCATAAATCTTTTGCTAAGCACTTCTTGTCTTGAAAACAACTCAATAATCCACCTGTCTATCAACCATCATGAGTCCTAGACTGTCAAAACTAGAGGGAAAATTGCAGGAAAAAAAAATACCTCACTTTCAATGTAGATCCAGAGCAAGCCAGTAGACAGCATTTTGATCGTCCCTAAAAAGGAGTATTCCAGCCCACCTCTCTAATAGACCTTGTAGTAGCTGAGGCTGTCTACTAACTGTAGAGCTTGATGCAATGGCTTGCTAATTTACATATTACTCCCAGAGGCTGACAGTGCAATTAGGAAAAGAAGATCACACAGAGGAAGAGAAGGTTTTGTCTGGGTCCTTCAACCCCTTCACTTTTTCCCTGTCACATACATCCAAAAAGCACCAGTGTGGATCAGAATTGTGTTGTTACTCCCACACACCATTTTGTATAAATCACTCATACTGCATTTGTTTTGATTTGATAAGTGTAAATTAGAGTTATGAGAAAGAAGGAGGTAACTTTGTAATGATAGTCAAAAGTTTTTTCTTGTAAAAGAATGAAGACAACCCTCATTTTTATTTTTATCACAGTTCACAAATCTAAGGCTATGTATGTGCTCTCATGCCACACATTGTTTTCTGCAAAGGACTCAAATGAAAACAGAGGCCATTAGAGTTGAAGAACTTGAGACAACAGCAGGTATCATAACCATCCGTAGGAAATTTTGATACTGGCTTTTGTCCCTGTTAAGCTGGTTTAAGATAGCAGAGCATAATGCAGCCAGAGCACAAGTCTGAAGTCCTAAAGCCTGAGAGGTCATTCAGATTTCCCAAATAGAGATTATACATTTTCCTAAGTGGGTTTAAACCCTAGACCATGTGATTTTTACCACTGTTGTGCTTTGTTGTTATTGTTGCGGTTGCCACTTGTGACCTGAGAGTCTATATTTATGTTTGGTATCTTGAAATAAAGAAATCTTTCTAGCGCTCCTCAGTTGATAAAGATTTTATATATTGTGAATGAAGTCTGAATTTAATAACAGCATCATATAAAAATAGATGGGATGGTGCATTCTTGCATTTGGGTGGTAAGGGCAGGATAATTAGATATTGAAGGGAATCCTTTGCTATGGAATAAATTTAAAGTCAGCCTGGGATACATGAGAATCTGCTTTAAGCATGAGCAAATTAAAACTTAAACAAAAAGTATAACATGGACTGGAGAGGTAGTTCAGTGGGTAAGAGCATTTGCCACCAAATCTGATGATCTGACCTTGGTCTTCTGGACTTATAGATGGAGAGAACCAATTCTTGCCTATACTCACACATACACAGAAGACACACATATACTAAGAAAATTAAAAAACATATATTTTCTGTGTGTACTTCTGAAGTCACTTTAATGTGACTTAAATGTGGGAGTGTATGCATAATTTTCCTCCTACTAAAAAGACATAGATCTACACATACAAACTTACATACATGCATATGAATTTTATATGTTTTGCATGTCAGGACTATGTTATGAATAAACGTTGGCCAATAATTATTAATGTGTTAGTTAATTGCCATGTACACAGTCATACTGTAAGTAATCATCCTCCTGCTCAAGATGACTTTCTCCCTCTGTCATTGTTTAAAACCTCCAGAGAGGTGGTGTTGATGCTTTTATTCTGCCATGCAAACACAGGGTCAGGCATTTCTCTCTCTCTCTCTTTTACTCCAGATCTCATGGGCTTTGGTTTTGTTTAGAACATTCTTTCACAAATGTGGGATCTTGCCCATGGTTTCTAAGGAAGCCTTTTGTGAAGTTCATGCCCAGTAACCACAGACAGTGCAGGGGGTAATGGCGTGTGGGAGAGGCAGCTTGCTCTCCTAAGGATTCCTGCTGCACTTCAGTTTTTATAAGCAGCAAATGAGAATGCCTTTAAAACCTCTCATGTGGATATAAAAGTGAGTAAAAAATGGAAAAGAACAGTGGCTAAGGCTTCAGCATTTGCAGCAGAACTATAGAGTGCACTAGTCCATGAAAGAGAAATGTATTTTTAATATTTTTATAGGAAAGCACTTCAGATTACAAGCTGCATCACATATGTTTAATATAGATAATGTGAAAGCATGTGGGATGGTTCTGGAATCATAAGCAGCATTGCTGGTGCAGAGGCCATGATACAAGTGTGCAGGCAGCCTGTCTTTCTGCAAGGGAAACCACAACCAGTCCTCCAGCCATGGCCTGTCTGTTCCTTTGTTCTTAATGCCCAGATTGTAGTCACTGGGTCCAGACATGTAGGGCTCACTGGTCACAGACAGGACTGTCTCTCCTCTGGTGACACAGAACTATGTCCTTTGCTAGGATTTCAAAGTCCTAACAGGAGTTTGTTAACTTTTATTGTCTATAGAAGTCCTCATGGCTGTGTAGCTTAGTTTACATTTGTAGTTTTTATCTTCTGGTGATAATAGAGATGAAATGATCCAACTAAACTGTTGGTGCCTCTTTTTGGAAGTTATGCTGATGCAGAATTTATTCAGATTTAATTTCAGGATAGTAATTAAGGTGTTAAAAAGCAACAAACTGTAAGGATGCTTTGGGTCTGGTAAATCTAGGAGCTACTATATTTAGAAGTCTAGAAAATTCCTTCCCCCAGCTAAACTTATTCCATAATAAAACATTTTCATTTGAAAAAAAAGGAAGTCCTCACTCTCTCCTTCCTTCCCATGCTCCCTTCTTCTCTCCGTTTCTTTCTTTCCTTTCTCACTTGCTGTGGTTCTGGACATTAAACCTGATAAACATGTGGCAAAAAAAAACTGAGCTGCAATGTTGTCACGACTGCAGACTTTTTCTCTAAACCAAAAATCTCAACTGCTGTAAGTAGAATGCGGGATAATTCAAATTGCATTAATTCTTTCTAAAAAACCAATGAGAAACACAGGAGGGCAGTGACAGAAATAGACATTGGTAGTCGTTCAGCCTCTGGGACTTAGAAGCACAGCCTGAAGAGCTAAGACACCACCTGTGACAGTGAGATCACGATGTTAGATTGTTCCTCAAGTCTCAGTCTGGCATTCCTCTTTTGTGTTGAGTCCTAGGCCCATCTTTTCGTCTCTTGCTGGTTTAAAATGTCTGGATCACATCACTGGATTATAAACATTTTGAGAGGAAGGGAATTGGGTTTCTGAACTCCTTTCTCCATAGAAAAGCAGTGACCCCCAAAGAAATGAAAACTTACTTGTCCTGATTCCCCTCCCAGTGAATGTCCTGGGGAGGCTGATGCACCCCAGAGTGTTGAGGGGTTGACACACAAAGTGGTGGCTCTCAGAACCATCACTTCCCTCCTTCCCTCCTTCCCTCCTTCCCTCTTCTCCCCCCTCAATCTTCTCCTCTTCCCTGCCCTCCTCTTCTCTCCTTCCCGAGGGGCTCATTTATCTCCCCAAAGTGTGATTTGATTTCCTGTAAGTGTGTTCTCTTTCCCTGCCCCTCTTCCTGGATGAAGCCATTTGACTTTCTATAAATGCCCTTGCCTCCTCTTCCTCCTCCTCACCCAGTGAGAGGGTAGCCAAGCCCAGACTCTGGCCTCACTGGTTTAGGCACATTTCTTTGTGAACTCTCTTCTGTACCTACCACTCTTTCATGACCCAGGTTTCCTTTTTCTTTTTCTTTTTTTACTAGATACATAAGAAATATTTTAATTAGCAATATTTGTTAGAAGAACAGAAGCAAAGAATAAGAATCATGTCAGAAATGGTTTAGCAAACAAATTAGAATAGCACGATTACTACATAGGTACATAGCCCAGAGGTCAGACATACACATTGTACATTGATGACACATAGTGTAATAAGCAGTATGAATTATGTATTCTCATGTTCTTAATTCCTTTCCTTGCTCTCCAGACCCAGGTCTTCTCTCCAGTTTAACTTGCATATCACCACTTAAGAAACTTAAGGTCGCAGAAGGCAAGTTTGTTCTTCTGTGTTTTCTTCTTATACTTAACAATTTAGCAAAAGTGTTTGTCAATTTTTTAGTTGGCTTCCAAAGTTGTCTCTCACTTGCTCTCCCTGTATATGTGTGTATACATATGAATGATATATAAATATAGATATACAAATACTTGTTTTATACTATATACTCACAATATATAGGCATAAATCTGTTCTATGAATTTTCATGTCCATTCTATATTCTTCTTCTGAGGTACCTTAATATAGAAAGGATCATGAGAAAAATTATTTATAAAAGACATTCTCTACCAAGGATTTTCTATAAATCCTTTTAGCTGTTTAAATCAGTGGTTCAAAAGGAGGATTTAAAAAAATATGTCAAGTGCATAGAAAAACTTGACATTCAATTCACAGTAATAAAATAT
This sequence comes from Sigmodon hispidus, assembly GCA_004025045.1. Taxonomy (NCBI): domain Eukaryota; kingdom Metazoa; phylum Chordata; class Mammalia; order Rodentia; family Cricetidae; genus Sigmodon; species Sigmodon hispidus. Next base: position 108,329 of record PVIH01004387.1, read on the forward strand.
CTTTGAGTTAATATGTACTCTAATTTCTATTTTTCAAGGCTTGATACTTACCCATAATATAGATACTTGGGCCTCTGTTTACTTATCATCTGTTTGTTTTGGACATAATTCTCTACTTTATGTAAGATGATAAAAATACATACAAGAAACATCCAGCAAACGCCACATTCTAGGTATATGTGAAAACTTGGACTTGTAGTGGCAATATGTTGTGAACAATGCACTCTGAGGTACTCTTCAGTCTGGTCTACGTGCTCTCCAGAAGGTTGTTTTTAGAAAAAAATGTTCAGTCATTTTCCATAAATGTCTTTAAAATAATTCTATGTCACTTAACAGGTAATTCAAGCCTCAGGATGTCTCCTTTGTACCTGTCTTACAGTCCCAGCTGAGCAACTCTCACATCTCATTCTGACAACCAGTTTAATTTTCTAGCTTCCTTACTAAATTAATGTTCCATAAACCCAACATTTAATGTTTTCAGATACAAACACAGATTATGTTATCACGCCTGCTCCTAACCTTCATGCTTAGCACACAGCATGTGCTCAATGTATGTGTGCTGAATGGCCCTGGGTTTAGGGCATCTTCTGTCTGTGATCTTTCTGCTTGTATAGCCCTCATACATGCATAGTGCTACATAAAAAATGATCTTGCAGGGCTGGAGAGATGGTTCAGTGGTTAGAAGCACTGACTGTTCTTCTGGAGGACCTGAGTTTGATTCCTAGCATCCACATGGCAGCTAACAACTGTCTGTCATTCCAAGATCTAACACACTTACACAGTTATACATGCGGGCAAAACACCAATTCACATAAAATAAAAATAAATGTTTAAAATAAATAAATAAATAAATGTTTTTTAAAAATGATCTTGCATTGTTTCCCTTGATCTCAGGAAGCTGAATGAATCACATGCCTCCATCTGAATCACAGGGCACTTCACCTATGTAGTATTACACCTGACATTGTATTTAAATATTTATTTAGGTAAATTTAAATATTGGTAAGTAATAGGTTTAGTTAATTTTTGCTGTTCAGAACATGACATTATGCCAGAAATGAATGGCTAAATATATTAAATTCAAATGAATAAAGAAACAATATTTATGACTGAAAACTTATATATCTGTAATTTTAGAATATGTGGTTTGAAATTTCCTCACAAATTAAATCTCAAGTTCCAGTATCTCAGACTGTGTTTCAATCTGGGAATAAAGTTATTGTAAATGAAATTAAAATTACATCATACTAGAGGGGGTGGATTTGTAATCCTGTGTGACTGTTATTCTTATAAGAAAGAGACAGACACGAGGACAATGGCTTTTGAAAGTAAGAAGAGCCAAGTAGCTATAAGCCAAGAGTAACAGAGGGCACCAATACCTGAATAAGATCAGAAAACAAGGTGGATCACACACTCACACAGCAACATAAGGAGATCCCTCAGCACCCTGGTCCAGAGTTGACTAAGAGTTGAGTCTACCCCAACCCCCACGCCAAGTGACCTTAGGAATGTGGCCTTGTCAGGATTTTGGCTTTGGAACTGTAGCTTGCCAGAAGATAATTTTATATAATCTACAGCCACACATGGGACTTATGAAACAAGGAAACTAATGGATCCAGTAGAAACTTTGTAATAATTTTTAGAACTTGTGCATATGTAGTAGATGTGTGTGCTATCGTTAGTAAGCATGTGTGCATATGGATAGGAATTCATATGAGTTTGTATACATGTAGAAGCTAGAGTTCAGGGTTGTATACTTGCCTTAATTTTTTTCATCTGTTTTATAAGACAAGGTCTGTCACTGAACTTGGGGTATTTGATTTGGCTAAGATGTCTGACCAGCAAGTTCTGGAGTCCCCCTGTTTCTGACTCTGTAGCACTTAGTTTACCAATGTGTTCTACCATGCCCTAGTTTTACATTGGTGCTGAGGATCTGAACTCCAGTCCTTATTCTTGCTTCTCTTTGAGTGAATAATTGTGTTTTATCTCAAAGGGAGCAGCACTGGGTGTCAGAACACCTTTATTTAGAGTTATTGGTAGGTGTGAGCTTCCTGACATAAGTGTTTGGAACCTGATTCAGTTTCTTTAGGAGAAAGAATAACATATAATCTTTTAAGCACTGAGCAATCTCTCCAGCATCCTTTGTACTTCTTATTAGAATTTTTCATGAACAGACCAGACAAAAGTTTGTTCTAGCCTGGGTCAAGAGTTAAGTATCTCTTGTCTGTAACATAACCAGATTTTATAATCTGACTTGCATATCGGCAGGTAGTGATGTCATTCATCAGGTTTCTAGCTAATAAAAGTGGAATATATTTCTGTATGTGCATAGAAAGTGATAAGAGGAAAGGCAGAACACTTCAAAGAGATTTCACATCTGTAATGTCTACTCAAAATTCTGTTTCTGAAATTCAAGTGAGGACTTGTTCAGTTGCTAGTGGAGAACATCCAGATCCAAAGAAAACATCAACATGGATAAGATCCAAAGACTGATCTTAGAGAACACTAGATTTCATGCCCTAAAGGAAGAAAGAACGTACTAGAATAGGAGAATGGAACCAAATAGTCACTAAGATGGGGGAGAGCAGCAAGAGAGTGAATCTTTGTGCTGCAAAGGCTTAACTTGATGTGCTTCAGTGAGGTCAGCAGAGGAATGAAATACAGACACTCCAGTGGGTTTAGTAATTGGAAAGTGAGAAAGGATGTTGAAAGTAAAGGACAGAGAGCATATTCCATAGGTTTTCTCCATGGATGGGGAGGCTGCAAGGTCATTGTTGGACAGTATTTTAGAGGTGTAAGCATTAAAGGTATGGAGATGTGGATAATGGTAGTATGGAAGCAAAGATTTTTAAGCATGAGAGAAATAGTAGAATGTCTATAATTTGAAAAAAGCAAGCTTTACACAAGTGTTAGTTTGCATCACTTTAACATTCTAGCGATAAGCTAGAGCATGAGTGATTGACAAATAAAAATGGCTTTATTGTTTCAATGTTAAGTTTCCACCCAGTAAGTATAGTGGAACATCAAGAGTTTTATACCAAGTTTAGGCAAATAGAAACATAAATCAACAGGGGATTGTTGATATTATCCTTTCATAGCCAACCAAGCCACTAAAGCTTGCTTTGCAAGTTTGAGGATCTGAATTCAAGCCCTAGAATTCCTGTGAAAATACCAGGTATGATGGTCTGTGCCTGTATGTCTAGCACTGGGGAGGCAGAGACACATGCATTCCTGAAACTGGTTCTTCCACAGTACAGCTGACTTGTCCAGCTCTTGTTCAATGAAAGATTGTTTCTCTTATATTTTTGGTTGTGAGCCAAGCCTTTAATGGCTGAGCTATCCCTCCAGCCCAAGATTGTTTCTCAAAGGAGATAAATGTCATCTGAGGTTGTTTTCTGGATCCACATACCTGTGCACACATACCTGTATACACACACACATGCACTTGCACACACATGAACATGCATGCACACATGCATACACATATAAATATTATCTTTTCATTTTCATAAATATTGGTAGGTTACACAAACTGTAGTCTTGTGAGATATAGTGTGTGCTTCACATGCTCTTTCTGAGCATCCAGAGATCAATGAGATCATATGACATCATAAGATGCCAAATGTGACAAAAACAGAGTTCATTTCAACTCCTAGCAAAGTCCCTCACACAGATTTCTGTATAACTGGTTGGAGAACATGACAAAGGCAAGTCAGTAAGTTGGTCCACTCATGCACAGGATAAAAGAAAGGGCTCAAAGCAGGTGCCTCTGACAGCTTCCCAGGAGTTCACACAGAGCTGGACTTGTGAGTTCTTTTGAGGTACTGAAAACCCTAGAACAGGAGAAAAGGAGTTAGAAATGCAGCAAGTGAGCTCTGAGGGAAGTGGAGCAGAAAGATTCAGGCAGTTGTTTCTGTCTCAAGGCAGATGCCAGGAGGTGTGGCTTGATCCACATTGAGCCATCACTGGCTGTCCCTAGGTCTGCATTCTCAGATAGGCTTTCATAATTTGGTTCAGCTTTACAATTTATATTTTCATTTTTCTATTTACACACCCCCAACAAGCTTTTTAAAAAGTGCCATTGTAGTACACATGTTAAGTTCAAATAACCCACCTCTCCTAAACTTTAGCTGCTCTTTCTGCCAGCCAACTTATCCTAGCTGTATGGACCATCATCAGCTTAGTCCTTTACATCATAGAGGACATCATGAAATTGTTTTACAGACAGATGAATGTGATGATATATTTTATAAAATTAACCTACAGAGTTAACCACAGAACCAATCCAAGTCAGGGAGGGACTGCCCATATCTTTAATCCTAGTTTAAGGAATGTGGAAAGAAGAAGTTAAGAGAGCTGGGCAGAGCAAAAGAAGAGGGTTTTTCACCTTTCCCAGAGACATTCCCTTTCTTTTACTCTGAGGACTCAGAGGCATTCAGTTGGAAGATTCCAGGAGACAGGCCTGAAGAGTTGACTGGATGGCTACTGGTATTGCAGCTTTGCCCCAATATCTGCCTCTGGGTTTTCATTATATACTAACTAGCGTTGGTGCAACAGATGAAGGAGTAGAAGTTTGAAAGATTTGGAGATCTGCACTGTTTTGTCCATTCATCATAAGAACTTTTGAAGACCCACATTGGAATCTAAGAAAGAGATAGTGGGAGGATTAATTACCCGAAGCGATGTTTTGCATTTTCCCTAAAATGGCCAAGGTCCAAAGCTTAAAGACAATAGGATACAGTCAATTTTTTTCAAAGGAGAATATAATGAGGTGGCTTGCCCGCCTGTCATGAGTGTAACATTGTTTGTAAATGGTTAACATCTGAGCACTAGCCCAAGCCTCCAACTTTTACCACAATCATATTTCCAAAACTGAATGAAGTATTCTAAACTGAAAACACAAGCTTGTTACAAGGTTAATTGCTGGGTAATGAATTACTGCTGCTCTTAGGAAAACTTGTCTGCCTATTTATTATTTGGCTGCATTTTCTTGAGGAGTTTTGACATTTGCAATTCAAATGCACTTATAAGAAGTCTTCTGTGAAGGAATCATCCATCCCATGATAGTGGCTAATTTTATTCCTAATTTGGGCTGTGAAGCATTAAAAGACAAAACTCTCAACCTTGTCTGAAAGAAACTCAGCTGTCATTAGAGTGTCAATGTTCCCATGTGGAGGAAAAAAGCATTTTTGACTTTTAGGAAATGTTTAGAAACTATGATGTCATAGCTACTTTCTAATGCTCCATAGCAATTTACTTCATTATATTTTAATCCAATTATTTCAAATTACAGGGTTCAATCACAAATGATCTCATATAAAACAAAGAGATACTAGATAGACTGAATCTTTCTAAAGATAGTTTTTTAGCCTCTTGACCTATAGCATCTTAATTACTGTATAATTATTGACAAAACAAAATGTACATGGTCCTGACTACAGAGTATGTTGTTTTGAGTGTATTTATCATTAAAAGAATGATGTTACAAGATACAGGTGTCAAAACTACAGCTCAGAAGAACCCAAATACATAGCTAATTCACCACTGTCTGAGTAATAAAGCATATTTTTGACAATAAGTAGTAAATTGTAGACAATAACTTAACGATTTGTTATTCAACAGCTCATACATGTTAAGAATTGAGTTAAGTGTGTATATATTTTTTAACTTTTCTATCTGAAATACTGTTACTTTGTTTTGCAAATGAAGAAAGTAAAGCTTAGTGATGTCATTTCCCCTGAGACTTAGTTAGGCATGTTCCCAGCACTGATAGAGACCTCACGTCTAAAGGAATAATCAACCACACCATTGATATGGAAGCCTTTTCTATCAAATGTGCCAAATTTAAACTTCAGTGTGTACAGTGTGTGCCAATATAATGAATAGTAGTTTATTTTTGAGAAAGCATGGTTATTTTATTGTTATTATTTGTTATGGCTAATCTTGGTTGTCAGCTTGTCTGGATCTGGACAAGACTAAAATGCTGGACACTCCTGTGCAGGCCTTTTCCATACAGCGTATTTGAAGCTGAAAGAGACATATCACCATAGCACCTTCTGGTGGCTGATAACCATGAGAGAACACAAAAGGAAACTTCACCTTATATGCTTGTCTTTAGTCTTACTGCCGAATCCATCTAGCTACTGTGGCTGCTGCACTCTCCATCAACATTTAAACCAGGTAACTCAGGTTCCCAAAGTTGACTGAAAACCAGTAGGGCACCAAAACATCTCCAGACCTTTGATGTCTGGTAGGAACTGCTGAGAAATCCAGGAGTCTACTGGACTAGGCTGTTCTCAGACTCTTGGGTTTGTCAGAGTGAGACAGTCAGTTTTGTACCACCTGAACAATATTGTATAAGGAAATCTAATAATTCCTTATACATATTACATAGTATATAATGATTATATATATTCTATCAGTTTTTTTAATATTATCTCTTTAGAGAATTCTAATACTGACTAACATTATTGTTTGAGATGTATCACTTGCAGAATTAGCTAGCCTCAAACTTACTAGGAAGCTAAGGATGACTAAATCTAATCATCCAGTCTGTATCTCTCCTAGGATTGCAGATGTGCATCATTACACCCTATTAACTATTGATGGGGAAAGAACCATGTTAGAAAGACTAAAGAGTAACATCCTCTGAAATATATATATATAAAATTCTGGTAACTTTATATATATATACATATATATATATAAATTCTAGTCACTTAATATTGATCTAAGCATGGTTCCTCCTCTGTAAATAGCTTAAAGTATAACTGATTGGACATTTATTTTGTGTTTATACATAGCTGTACATTCTTTCCAGTGATGTATACTTTCTTCATAGAAAAAAATATAATTTTTAATACTAATAAAGTTTGCTTTTCCTTATATTTTTCAACTTTTATAAATTCTAAACCTATTTTATATTGCTGAGCTATATTTTCTTGTAATATACTTGAAAAACTTTCCAATTAGATTTTTTACTACTTTGTGTGACATTTATAAACCCCTATGAGTACACATAAGCACAATTTTCTTGTATTTGTTTTATACCAACTACCACTATTATGACCACTACTACTAATTAGCCAATTAATTGCCACTGATGAAAATATTTGGAATGGTGTTTAGGGTTCATGTCAAATCAGAGAAGATGATGGAGTTGGTAGAGGTTTCAGGTCTGTGCCAAGAATGAAATAGGTTGATATGTTGTTATTTTCAAAAAATATTTTGCACAGAACACAAACATTGCAGGTACTACTTTTATTATTTTGTAAATAAAATTCAGTGATCATTATATCATAGTAATATAAACGACATAGTAAAAATTCACTGTAATGGTGGGTGCATCTATTGATAAGTTCCCTTTTCTCTCTGGGACATTAGATTAACAAAAGGCAAGATTAACAAAAGAGTTCAGGACTGCCCAGTAGTGGAGGCTTTTGGTGGCTTTCTTTTTGTCTTTTATCCCAGACTTAGAGTATATGTTGGTAACCCAGAGCACTTGGTTCATAGAAAAAGCTTGCACAAACTTAATGTAATTAAGATCATACCCTGAGCATTTTCTAACCACTGTGGAATGATATTAGAAATCAGTTAAAGAGCAGTAACAGAACATCCCTCAATGGTTGGGAACTAAGCAATAATTTTTAAATAAATGATCTCCAATTTAATTCGTGACACTAAATGAAAATTAAACTATGCAATATAATATGTGCTTGCTATAGCTAAGGCACTATAGCCATGCAGCCAATAAACAACTATAAATCAATATTTAAAAATCCTCCAAACTGGAATTCTCTGTCAGGATGATTTCACTGGAGAGCTCTACCTAAGTTTAAAGAAAAAATAACATGAATCATACAAATGCATCCCAGAAAACCAGAAACAGACTGTTGACCATTTATTTTATAAAGCTGTCATTTCTCTGCTACAAAACTAGGTAATGGCATTACTTATTTTTTCAAATATAGTTTTCAAAGAAGAAAAGAAAGGGAAAAAATATATAGGCAAATATTTATCAGGAAAGTAGATGCAAAATCACTAAAAATATTTTCACACAAAATCCAGCAATGCATAAAAAGAATTAGACTCCATGACTAAGCTAAACTTGCTTCAGAAATTCAACAATTGTCCAATATAAAAAAGTAAAACCAAAAACCAATGCTATCTCTCAATTAACAGTCCTAGTAGAAAGATTATTCTGATTGTTTGCCATCAACTGATAAACAAAATTCAATATCCATTCCTGATTTAAAAAAAACCAGAAAACTTTTGAAGACTCATTTTTTCAAATGTCATGAAAATATAAAAGCAAGCAACTGCCCAAATAAAACTCCTTGCAACTATCCTTACTCTTAATAGTGGAAATGAGAATGATTTCTTCTGGTTAACACATCGTAAGAAATTTTTGCTAGCATAAGGAAATCAAACAATAAAGATTGGAAGGAAGAAATATGAGTCAGTATTTTCAGATGATATGATTATCAACAGAGAAAATCTTAAGGAATCTACAATACCTTCCTGGAAAAATAATAAGTGAGTTCAGTAAGGTCATGAAAAATCAGAGGTCACTTGCCTCTCCACATCCCATAATTAGTCACTAAAACTAATATAATATTATTTGTGATCACTGATAAAATAACAGTGAAAATCAAATCACACAAAAGCCAAGCATGTTTAGGTCACACCTTTAATCTCAGCACTCTGTGGGTGGAGACAAGTTGATCTTTGTGAGTTCAAGGCTAGTCTGGTTTACATCTCAAGTTCTAGGTCAGCCTCAGATTTAGAGTGAGATCCTGTCTCAAAAAAAAAAAAAGGCTACTCAAATACACGCACTCATAGATGTATACCTTTCTTCCTCACATAATACACATATTTACAAAACAAAAGAAAAACAACAAATCAAGCAAAAATATACAGCAAGGTTCTATTTAAAGATAATTACAAGGTTGTTTTAAAATTTAATATAGACAATGCAAACAGAATAACATAATATTGTAAAAGAAAGAAATAGCTCTGCACAAATCTGCCAATAATATTATAGCATAATAACATAATACATATTTATTTGATTTCCTCCCCTGGGTCTTGGCAAGAAGCGTCTAAATCTGTTGGAGTTTTCTGAATTATAAAAAAATACTTTTTAATCTAATTCAGTGATGTGTGTGTATGTATGTGTGTGTGTGTGTATGTTTGTGTGTGTGTATATGTGTGTGTGTATGTGTGTGTGTATATATTGTGTATGTGTGGTTTGGTGTGTGTGTATGTATGTGTGTGTGGTGGTGTGTGTGTGTGTGTGTGTGTGTGTGTGATGGTGTGTGTGTGGTATGTGTGTGTGTGTGTGTGTTAGCACATGCACCTGGCTTCAGGATGAGAACCATATGATCAGAGCACTGGAACTTAGGACTCCTGTGACCTCTGTGGTGGGGTGAGCGTCAGAAATTAAAGTTGAATACCATGACAAATAATGTCATCAACAGTGATCATGCAATGATACAGCCTTGAAACCTCTAGAAGACAATGTGAAGAGTCTCAGATTAATAAGCACATGAAGTGGCATGAAGCATCCTGTTCTAAAGAGTGAGAAGTCTTGTTGCCTCATTCCTATGTGTCTTCAATCTGCCTGTTCATCTCTATTCTACATGTAAACTTTTTTAATAAATTGGTAAACATTAATAAAGTGTTTCCCTAAAGCTGTTTATTTAGCTAGTTTAGAAAATTAACTGAATACAAATATGGAGTGTAGAAACCCTGATTTATATTCGGTTGTTTAGAGTCGTGGGCCTCAATCTGAAGCAGAGATTGGGATCTGAACTGGAGATCAGTCCTGTGGGATCTTACCACATGGTTGTGCAGAAATCATCAGAATAGAGTTAAATTGAAAACACTTGACTCATATCTGATGAAGAATTGCTTGGTTGAGGGAAACTCACCACAATATCCTATATCAGAGCATTGTGATCCGTAAGATATGAGAATGGACATGAAAACAATGTGTATTATTTAGAAATATATATATATGGTTGCCCTTAACAAGCTGCTTACTGTCATTTAAGTTTCCGTAAACTCTTGCTTGTTTGCTTGCCTGCCAACTTTGTGGTTCTAGAGTACAAAATGAGAACATATACTGGACATGGGATAGAAGCCATTTGGAGTTATCCTGGTGTTGACATTCTAGTGACATCTCCTCTCTGCCACATTCATTGGTTTCTAACTGCTTACTCCAGAAAGTTTCCCACATCAATCCTTGGCCATAGTGTAAGCACAATTCATTGGAAATAAATGACTTTTCAAAATACGACATGGGGACAATTAGTTACCTATAGACTCATGGACACAACAACACAAACATCTCCACATCAACAGTCAGCTATCCCAAGTCTCCTAAATTATGCAGAACCCTAGACCTAAATATAGAATATTAAACAATAATAAATGAATATAGAAAAATATATGGCTACTTAAAAGAATTTCTGATTTTGACATTAAAATATAATCTTTAAAAGATAAAGAATGTCTACAAATCATATATTGCCAGTGGACCAAAAGAGAAGGAGGAGGAAGAGGAGGAGGACCCAAAGAAAGAAACATTGCACCTAAACAATCACCAAAAGGCAAGAGGAGACTTTTTATCAAAGGCTATACAAAGCACAATAGCAGGAGAATGCCTTCAACTGCAGTTAGGTTGTTATTAGGGAAACATAAATTAAAAACACAATGAGAAAAACATGAATACATGTCACAAAGGCTAGGATAAAAATAATTCCAAAAGAGCCACCATAAAACTGGCAAGGATGTGGGAAGCTAAATCAGTCACAATTTCTGCTAAGAATAATGTTCTAGCCTTTCTGTAATGCAATTTGCCAGTTTCTTCTCAAACTAAACTTGTAATAAGCACATACTAATTCCATAAAAATGAAGACCATGTGCAGATGAGAAATCTATATAAAAGTATTTGTAGCTGTTTTACTCTCCCCAACCAAAAGTCCAGATCATGAAGATGAATGGATACTTGGGAAACTGAAGGAAGCCCTTCCTGCAACAATCACCAGAGCCAATCACGTGTGAAGCAGATCAAGTTCCATGTGGTGAAATGACTAGTCAAATTAAAGGTGATGTATAAAAAGAGAAACAAAGGAGCAAGAAGAATTGTTTGGAAAACAAAACGTAGAAGAAAATCGGTGCAGCTAAGAAGCTGGGAGAGATCTTGAAAGATGGCCAGACACTAAAGCTTTTCCCAGACAATGTTTAGTATAAATTTGGTTGGTAAGTCATGATTGTTGTCTGTGGTTGTTATGCGTTCAGGTAATGGAGGGTACTCATGCTAGTCTGATTGTAAGCCAAATCTCAAGTAACAGCCCACTTATTATTCACTTATTGTGAGGGTACAAAAACAGAAAAAATACACAGAATTTCTTCACACCCATAAATGATGGATTTGTCTAACTAGAGTATATATGGCAACTTTTTTCAATTACAAACAATTAAAAAGGATACAAATCCTTCTGTTTTACCCACCCAAAGATGGGTAGGAGCATGTGACTGGAAGCCTTGTCAAAAACGCAAGTGTATGTGAATAGTTTCTCCACCAAATGCAGTCGTTCTTGTATATGTTAAGTCTTACAATTTAAATTAGTTTAAATTTCCAATGGAGGGTATCTCTAAGTGTTTTCATAAGTGGATGCTGAATTATTGATATAAAATTATTAAGAAGCATAACCAGAATGCCTTGTGCTTGGTAGATAATAAATAACTTAAATAATGAATTTTAGATCAATATTATATTTCCTGTGTACTACCTAATGTGTTTTAAATGTTATAAATACTGTCATTTTTTGCAAATTTTCTTACAAATGTATTAAATGCTCATGTTACCCTCAAAGCATGGTACAAGAAGTATTAGGAACTTACCTGGTGTGTGCATATAGCAGGTACAATCTTGGATCACAGTGGCTATTTGATAAACATACTATGTTTTAAAGTTAATAATTTCTCCTCATTCACAAGATAGCTTCTGCACATCTGTCTAGCCATTGATAGGTATACACGCACAAATTAAATAGTAAAATAATATAATGTATGATCTTTTGCCATAATTATCCTCAATCTCTTTCTGCCCACTGAAAAGTTTAGTGTTGTAGAAATCATTGAAGTATTTAGGTAAAATAGAAATGAAAGTCACTTATATGCAGATTTTATTTTATCAGGTGATATATATCTCAGCTTTAAAAAAACCCACAGAATCATTAGTACTTTTGTCTGCCTCTCTATTTGAGCAATAGTGTAATTTTTATGGAGTTATTTTTTCAATGGCCTTAAGATTTTAAATATAAAAATGCTTAGTGTTATTTAATTTTGTAGCATCCAGGGGACTAAAAAACATTCTCTCTCTCTCTCTCTCTCTCTCTCTCTCTCTCTCTCTCTCTCTCTCTCTCTCCTTTCTTTCTTTTCCTCTCTCCCTTCTTCCTCTTTCTTTCTCTATCCTATCAACCCCCCCCGTGTGTGTATGTGTGTGTGTGTGGTGTGTCTATGTGTGTGTGATTGAGCAATGGATTTACTATGGTTTTTTTAATCTATATGTTCTCAAGACCTTGACAAGAGCAACCCTGCCTTCAGCAAATCTGTGCTGTATTAACTCCTCCTTCCTTTCCATAGTTAGTCCCTAGTGTCTGTTTTATCAGCCTTCATGTTCATTTCAGACCATGCACAACTTTTGATTACAGAAAACTAGAAAAATCCGGTGCACACATGAGCACAGATGAAAGAGCATGGTGAAAGTCTAATCAATCACTTCCTTTTGCACAGGGCTGCATCCCAGAACCCAATAAAGGTTAAGAAGACAGCAGTATAAATAAAGGATTCTCATGAGCTAGATTGTTTTCAAGCGAAATTTTTAGTTTAATTTTGTTCTTATGGTTTTCAGTGCTGGAATACACAGATCAGTAGCTGACAAGAGAAAAGAATCTTAGCATTGAAAAACACAATAGCTAAAATAAACAATGATTAAAGAAGTTACTTGGGAAATTGATAGTAAAAGTAAAGGCTGTTTTCCTGAGTTTCATGAATAATTTATATTAAAAGCTTCAACAGTCTTCCATAAGGATCTATAATTACAAGAGTTACTATATCAGTTCCTCATGAAAACAGAAGGAGGAGATGAGCTATGGCCTCAGGAACATATAGATGGCTCTTAAAGATGTATACATACATATATGGACAGATGGTCATTCCTCAACTTCTAGAACTGTGAGGTTATTAATTCACCTCCAAGTGTCTAAACCACTGCCCAGATGCCTCAAAGTTGCTCTCTTCGGTTATGAACCGGTTTGTTCTCACTTGTGCTGCATGGTGCTTGCTCCCACATTTTCCTACTGTATTTGTTTCTTATCTTTCAAGCTTTATTTATATTGTCAGCACAAACTGACCAATTACTTTTATTGAAAGCCTTTGGAGAAACCAACCCCTACAAGGCTTTCTCTCAGGTTCCACGAGGCACACTTCTACGAGTGAGGAGTATCTACAGGAGATCTCAAGAAATATGCTGACACATTTTACTTCATCATCTCTATTGTCATGACTCTTACTGGAATAACAGGTACAACAGGGAAGGCACAGGATTATATACTCATGCAGGCAGTTATTCTTTGGCAAGGCAATGCAGGGTTTGAATTTCTCAGTGTCATAGAGAGGGATGATAAGATTCACACACAAACAGTAACTGTAATCTTTGGTTTATGACACCAAGTGGGAATGGCTAGTTGAGTATTTTGATGATGGGGGTTAACTAACTCAACAACACAATCTAAAAGAGAAAATCATGTAATCCAACTACATCCCTAAATGTAGCTATGCATAAGGTTAATAGTTTATTGATCAGCAACAAAACCATGAGCAAAGTAAAGTTCTGTGTTGTTTTTGTAAGGTCTCCTGGAAGCTTCTTTTCTGATGGGTGAGGTTAGTGTTCTTGGTTGCTTGGTAACCTGAGTAGGCAATGGAAGAAGGTGTGCACTTTCTTTAGAAGATTTTTAAAGGGGGGGTCTTATAAAACTCATTTTGCACAAGCAACCTTTCACCTTCTAGCTGTTTTGCCCTTATGGTGCAGTACTTTAGAGTAAGTATTTGTTTTAACACCTACAATTAGGAGTTGGTTGATTACTTTTTTTTTTTTTTTTTTTTTTTTTACATCACAAGTAATCAGTCTTTAAGTTAGGATCTTGTCCTAATGAATCCAGGTGCAAGTAAGTATAGGGAGTTAAGTACCCAACCCAAGATTAGTGGTATTAGCTCCAGATAGTTCTCTTATCTGTAGGGGTGGTGAGCTAAGGGCATACCAGTATGTCATGTATCTGTAGCTGCCCTTGGATATCTGAGAAATGTTTCAAACAAAATACTTTATCTAAGAGCTGACTCTGTCCAGATGTCTACTAGTAAAGATAATTACAGTGTGGAAGGGGCAGACACTGAGTCTAATCTGGGCAAAGGAACAAAGACCTGATTGGTGAGAAAGGAGATCTTGTCTGTGTGACTGTTTTCACACATAGCAAGGGGGAGTTATATATATTTCCCTAGGTGTATGGGGGAAATAGTGCCCACTAAATGATCAATCACACTGCTAAATGAACTCCAAGAAAATAACAAATGGGAAAGCTATAATTACACACAAAAAATTCTCTGCAGGAAACACCTAACACATTCAAGGACAATTAACACCAAAACTCCTTGAGTATTGGCTTTACTTCTACCAGGACCCTTGGCTCTGATGGGTCAGCCTTGTCCTTGCCAACTGAAATTCTGACTCCAGCAGCTCTAGCAGCAGTTCTCTCCTGGCACTGGCCAATTTTGTCATCTTACCAATATAGTCTCCCTCTTAGCTTACTTCTGAAACTGTACTTTGCCACAGCCTTTCTAATCTGTATTTGTTATGCAATGCATATATATATATATATGTATGTATATATACACAAATAAGTATAGACATGGGGATTGTGTATATATGCTGTGAGAGTTAAACTATGAAAGTTAAAATTAGTAATTAAACTTGGAGTAAAATAATCTGCATTTGCCTGGGCCAGATTATCAGGGTAGAGGAGACTGTATGACAAATTACTGTCATTAAAACCACGAAAGTCTTGTGAATTTATTGTTATTCAGTAAATTCTGAAACTGTGAAAGATACAGACACATTTATTTATGTTTGTGGCATAGTGTGCTCACAATAATTATTCCCATGTTTGCCCTTTACCTTTTTAGTTATAATCTGAAATAAATTATTTAGTATTTAGTCAATTGCTAATAGTTCTTTTTATTTTGGTTACAATTATGACACAAATTATCCAATATTTAGTTAGTTGTTAATGGTCTCTTCCACTCAAGTATGACCCTCATCAGACAAAAAACTTCTCACAAAACCTCTAGACCATAGAAAAGCTTCTGTTTGGATATGTTGATGCCAGTCATTGAATTTATAGTTTATAAATATATAGTTTATATAATTTATAATTTATAGCATCTGTGGTTAC
Source organism: Sigmodon hispidus (assembly GCA_004025045.1). Lineage (NCBI taxonomy): Eukaryota > Metazoa > Chordata > Mammalia > Rodentia > Cricetidae > Sigmodon > Sigmodon hispidus. The sequence goes on from PVIH01004387.1 coordinate 123,847, forward strand.
CTGTACTGGGACTGCAGAAGACATTATGGATGGGGAGGAAGTTCTTGAGTCTCATCCACTACTGAGCAATTATTGACATTGTCGATATCCACACACAGGTGGGGAGGGAGTTCATGGGTCCCTTTCACTGTGAGGAATTACTGACTAGTAGTAGATTGTGGGACATGGGAACTCACTATCTTCACTTGTGCACCCACCAGACTTTTAGAAACAGTTCCAAACCAGTGGTCAGACACAAATCCCTGTTCTAAAGCACAAAGGCAGGGGCCAAAGGGAGAGAAAGATGGATTGATAGCGATCAGAATGTATTTTATACTTATGTGAATTCTTCAAATAACAGATCTAATTGATATTTTTCATAAAATATGTTGAAATCATGAATAACTGTAATAAACAGATTTGATCAGTGTTTAAATATAGAATTACAAAGAGTGTAAAATAACTTAAAGGTGGTGTGCATTTTGCCTGAGAGTTTTATGTTAGATTTGGATCTATATTAACTTTAATTTTAAGGTTTGGGTATATTTGAATGAGACACACTTTGTGATTTAGAGCAGAATGCTTTGGTGTAACCTTCAATGTATTTATATTATTTACATTTGTGAAAGATGTGAATAATTAGAGGCTTAATATTTGACATTTCAAAGATGTATACCTACCATGCAAAGACCTGAACTTATATATAATATGTACAAAAATCATTCCAAACTGCAAAGGACCTATACAAATAGCCAATTACACACTCTTATCATTGGAAAATTTAATAATGCGCTTGAAAACCACAGGAAGTTTCTAAGTTAGTTTATCAATATACAATTACAAACATGAAACTTGTCTTTCAGCTACTGCTAGTGAGATAAAAACTGAAATTCTGAGTAATATTATTGTAAAACTCCTTGAAATTGGGACAAGGAGAACTTTCTCTGATACACCACACTGAGTGTGTCAGGATTCTCTGAGGACACAGTACATGCCATTGAAAGAAAGAGAAGTTTGTGAGATGGGTTTATTTTTCTGGAGATGTTGTTTGTTGTCATAATTAAATAAAATATGGAGAAAGTATAAGCTCAGGAAAGCATGCAGGAGAATTTTAAATTGAAGGTTTGATGCCATCTTGGCCTATATAGAGAATCCCACAGTAGTCTGGTCTGCAGATTACTGCAGTAATTACTACTAAAACAATAGATTCTGTCAGAAATAAAGAAAAAGTAGAGGGTAAAAAGAGGAAAGGAAGAAGAAATAAAAGAAAGAATAAGCTCATATGTTATTACTTCTAAAAATAATAATAACCATCATAGGTTTCAGGGTTCTGAAGAGCACCAGAGGAAAAGATTTATTAAGAGCAGAATTGCTTTTCTCCGCCTTGCCCAGCTTGATCTAAATCTGACCCTAGACTATGTAAACAGAGCAGGCAGCAGGCAGCATTGAAAGGATCTGAAAGGTCATCCTGCCTAAAAAGAATTTCTCAGGTGTTATTATCATTATTTTCCTGACTACAGTCCTCTACTAGTTAACCGTTCTATGCACAATGTGTCTTTGCTACAAGACTGCTCTTTCTCGCTGCATCTTTCTCTCAAGCCTGTTCTTCTCTCACTCTTTCTAATGCCATTAACAAAAGTGTTTTCAGCTGTAAGTCTGCCACCGATCCCTGGTGGCAACTTTGCAAACAACATTTTCAAAAGTTATTTTTACATCTCACTTACATGTCATCAGCCTTTATAGAAAGTGACAGAGATAAATCGTAGTACAGAGTAAGAATTCTCTAAATACAGTGAAATTTTCAGTTAATTGTTAGAATGAAAGAAAAATGCTTTTCATTTTTGATCAGTCTGGCTATCTTTCAATAAGAAACCAGAAAGGAGAATGGCAATGTGGATTTGATGACCTAAGATTTCTGCAAGGTTCTGCATGCTGAGGGAAGATGCTCAGGACTCCACTAGGAACTCGGTGCTTCAGGGTGTATATTAGTGCAGAACTAGATATGCATACAGGGAAAGAATACTACAGTTTACAGGGGACACAGAGTTCAGCTTCATTTATCTCTACCCTTTGAACACACAGCAATCTGACATAACATAGCAGACAGACTAAGCCAGAGGGAACATCCAGGCAGAAACTGTTGGGATCCAGCACAGACTGCAGTAAGTTGACATCTCAGCAAATAAGTGGCTGGGAGTTTTCATTCCTTGCTCTTTGTCTAAGAGAAACTTTTTTTTAATTTTAAACACTCTCAGAGCAAAGGACAACATTGCAGGAGACCAAATAAAATATATGTGGAAAGTACCTTTCAGACAAAAGGTGTGATATTGATTTCAAACTGAATAAAAATAGGATCTGAAAAAAGAAAGGAACTCCATACTGCTCAGACTGTAGAATTTGGAATTTGATATGGGTTAAGGTGAACTTAGAAGGTGGAGCGAGAAGACAGACTGGGTCAGAGGTGGCTGAGAAGATTATACTAAGTGCCCCTGAGGTGCTTTTCAATTGTCATTCCTTCAGTCACTGGGAGGCAACATCTCTGAGGCTTGACTCTTCCCCTCAGTGACCAATAATCAATGTAATTGATTGCAGTTAGAGATATACAGGATCACAAGAAAATACTTACTTTTACATGAATGATGCACTAATTGACACAAAAGATTATATTCACTCATGATTTAATATATACATTAGTTAAGTATATGTTTTTTATATTACAAGACAACACCAAAAAGAAGAAATATAAGAAAATGTAAACAATTTTTTTGTAGACATATCCAGTTATTAAATAATACATGTAACAAAATGTATAAAAGACCTAAATTTTCAAACCACAACCACTGAACAGCTTGGGATCAGAAACACCCTGGACTGACTCCTTGGATCCCACTCCCCTTAGAGGAACACCAGACTCACTCTTGAGGTGGGGGGGGGAGAAAAGTGCATCTGCCAGGAGTGGAGACTGAACTAAGCAATATTGGGTCAATGGGACCATGGGACTGTCTGCTGCCTGCCCAGGGAGGGGATGGGGAGTTGTGGAGAAGAAAGAATGACCTGATGTGGCAAGAGTGGGAAGGGACCTTGAATAAGGATATACAAGGATAGAAAGTGTGACTTCTTTGAAAAAAAAAACCCTAATATTTTCTTGTTTTTTTATTATTAATAAAGTCTCATTTCTTATCCATGTATCCCCTTGTTCAAATGTCCTTCCCCTCCCACCCCTACAAGTCACTCTTCTCCCCTTACCCTTATCTCCTCCCCAGCAAGACAGTAGGTCCCAAAGTCCCAAGGTGGCTTAGTTCAGCATCCACTCCAGGCAAATCCACTTTCCTGATCCCTGCATCAAGACTGGCTCAAGTGTTCCTCTAGAGGGAATGGGCTCCAAAGTGTCAGTTCAGGGTGCTTCAGATTCCAAGCTGTTCAGTGTTTGTGGTTTACAGCTTGGACACACTTTGCTTTTTGTTTAAAGTCCACTAATGAGTGAATACATCCCCTGCTTATCTTTCTGGGATTGTGAAAGCTCGGTTAGGAGAATATTCTCCAAATCCATCCATTTGCCTGCAAATTTTGGTATATCATATTTTCTTACTGCTGAGTACTACTCCATTGTGTAGATGTACCACAGTTTGTTAATCCACTCTTCAGTTGAGGGGCATCTAGGTTGCTTCCAGGTCCTTGCATTATGAATAATGCTGCTATGAACATAGTTGGGCTAATGCATTTGGAGTGTGATTCTGCATCTTTTGGGTATATACCCAGAAGTGGTATTGCTGGATCTTTGAGGAGATTGATTCCTAGTTTTCTGAGAAACTGCCATATTGCATTCCAGAGTGGCTGAACAAGCTTACACTTCCACCAACAATGGAGGAGTTTTCCCCTTGCTCCACATCCTTTCCAGCATAGGCTATCATCTGTGACTTTTATCTTAGCCAATCTGACAGGTGTCAGGTAGTATCTCAAAGTTGTGTTTATTTGCATTTCTCTGATGGCTAAATAAGTTAAGCACTTTTTCAAGTGGCTTTCAGACATTCGTAATTCTTCTGCTGAGAATTCCCTCTTTAGTTCTGAACCCCATTATTATTATTATTATTATTATTATTATTATTAACAAAGAAGTCACGTTTTCTTTCCTTGTATATCATTATTCAAGGTCCCTACCCCCTCCCGCCACATCAGATCATTTTTTCTTCTCCACAACTCCTCATTCCCTCCCTGGGGAGGCAGCAGACAGTCCCATGGTCCCACTCACCCAATATTGCTTAGTTCAGTCTCCACTCCTGGCAGATGCAGTTTTCTCCCCCCACACACACCTCAAGAATGAGTCAGGTGTTCCTTTAGGTGGAGTGGGATCTGAAGAGTCAGTCCAGGGTGTTTCTGATCCCAAGCTGTTCAGTGTTTGTGGTGTGAATCCCATTTTTTAATTGGGTTATTCAAGGTTTTGGGCTCTAGATTCTTAAGTTCTTTATATATTTTAGAGATCAATACTCTATCACTTGTAGGGTTAGTGAAAATCTTTACTCATTCTGTAGGCTGTCATTTAATCTTATTGACTATGTCCTTGGCTTTACTGAAGTTTCTGAGTTTCAGGAGGTCCCACTTTTGATTGTTGTTCTTAGTGTCTGTGCCAATGGTATTATGTTTAGGAACAGGTCACCTGTGCCAATTTGTAGAAGGATATTTCCCACTATCTTTTCTATCAAGTCAAAGTGGCTGGGTTTTTGTTGAGGTCTTTGATCCACTTGGATTTGAGTTTTGTGCAGGATGACAGGCTTGGAACTATTTGCATTTTTCTACACAGAACCATCTAGCTATGCCAACACCATTTGTTAAATATACTATCTTTATTTCTATTGAATATTTTGAGCCTCTTTGTCAAAGATCGGGTGTTCATAGACTTTTGGGTTAATGCCTGGATCCTCAATTCTATTCCATTTATCCACAAGTCTGTTTTTATGCCAGTACCAGACAGTTTTTATTACTGTAGCTCTATAATATAACTTGAAGTCAGGGATGGTGAAGCCTCCTGAGGTTCTTTTGTTGAGCAAAATTGTTTTGGCAATCCTGGCTTTCCTGTTATTCTAAATGAAGTTGAGTATTGTTCTTTCAAGTTCTGTAAAATATTGTGTTGGGATTTTGATGGGCATTTCATTGAATCTGTAGATTGCTTTTGGTACGATTGCCATTTTTACTATGTTGATCCTACCTAACCAGGAACATGGGAGAGCTTTCCATTTTCTGATATCCTCTTCAATTTCTTTCTTCAGTGATTTAAAATTTTTGTCAAATAGATCTGTTACTTCTTTGGCTATAGTTACTCCAAGGTATTTAATACTATTTGCAGCTATTATAAAGGGTGATGTTTCCCTTATTTCCTTTTCAGCCATTTTTTCTCTAGTGTATAGGAGACCAATGATTTCTTTGAGTTAATCTTGTATCCTGCTACATTGCTGAAGGTGTTTATCAGCCGTAGATGTTCCCGGTAGAATTTTGTGCATCACATATGTATACAATCATATCTGCAAATAGAGATAATTTCACTTCTTTTTTTTCCAATTTATATCCCCTTAATCTCCTTTTGTTCTCTTATTTCTTTAGCTAAAACTTTGAGAACTATATTGAATAGATAAGGCGAGAGAGGACATCCTTCTCTAGTTCCTAATTTTAGTGGGATTGCTTTAAATTTTTCTCCATTAATTTTGATGTTGGCTGTTGGCTTCTTGTAAATCGCCTTTATTATATTGAGATATTGTCCCTGTATTCCTGATCCCTCCAGAGCTTTTATCATAAAGGAGTGTTGGATTGTGTCAAAGGCTTTTTCAGCACCAAAGGGTATGATCATGTGTCTTTTTTCCTTTAGTTTGTTTATATGATGGATGACGTTTACAGTTTTTCATATGTTGAACCATCCCTGCATTTCTATGATGAAGCCTAGTTGATCATGGTGGATAATATTTTTTTGTATATTGCTGTATACGGTTTGCCAAAATTGTGTTGAGAATTTTAGCATCAAAATTTATGAGGGAGATTGATCTATAATTCTCCTTCTTTGTTGTGTCTTTGAGTGGCTTGGGTATTACGGTAATTGTAGCCTCATAAAAGGAATTTGACAATATTCCTCCAATTTCTACTGTGTGAAATAGTTTAAGGAGTAATGGTAGTAATTCTCTTTTGAATGTCTGGTAGAATTCTGCACTGAATCCATCTAGACCTGGGCTTTTTTCTTCTTGGGAGGCTTTTAATGACAGTTTCAATTTCTTTAAGGGTTTTAGGTCTGTTTAGGTATTTAATCTGTTCTTCATTTAATTTTGATAAATGATATCTGTTCAAAATGATGTCCATTTCTTCTATGTTTTCCATTTTTGTGGAATACAGATTTTCAAAGTATGATCTGATAATTCTCTGAATTTCCTGGGGATCTGTTATTATGTCCCTCTTTTCATTTCTGATGTTGTTGATTTGGATATATTCTCTCTCTGCTTTTTGATTAGTTTGGATAAGGGCTTATCTATCTTGTTGAGTTTCTCAAAGAACCAACTCTTTCATTCATTGATTCTTTGTATTGTTCTTTTTGTTTCAATTGTATTGATTTCAGCTCTAAGTTTGACTATTTTCTGCTGTCTTCTCCTTCTAGGTGAGTTTGCTTCTAATTGTTTTAAAGCATTCAGCTGAGCTTTTAGTTCTCTAGTGTGAGATTTCTCTACGCTTCTCATATAGGCATCTAGATCTATGAATTTTCCTCTTACGACTGCTTTCATTGTGTCCTACAAGTTTGAGTACGTTGTGTATTCATTTTCATTGAATTCTAGAAAGACTTTGATTTCTTTCTTAATTTCATGCTTGACCCAGAGGTGTTTCAGTTGGGTGATGTTTAGTTTCTATGAGTTGGTAGGCTTCCTGTGAGTTTTGTTGTTGATGAACTCTAACTTTAGGCCCTGGTGGTCTGATATGATACAAGAGATTATTTCCATTTTTTTTGTATCTGTTGATATTTGCTTTATGACCAATTATGTGGTCAATTTTAGAGAAAGTTTCATGAGCACCTGACACCTGTCAGACTGGCTAAGATGACTGGCACAGGTGCTGGAGAGGTTGCAGAGCAAGGGGAACACTCCTCCACTGTTGGTGGGATTGTAAGCTTGTTCAGCCACTCTGGAATGCAGTATGGCAGTTTCTCAGAAAACTGGGAATCAATCTCCTCAAAGATCCAGCAATACCTCTACTGGGTGTATACCTGAAAGATGCACAGTCACACTCCAAATGCATTAGCTAAACTATGTTCATAGCAGCATTATTCATAATAGCAAGAATCCAGAAAAAACCTAGATGCCCCTCAACTGAAGAATGGATTAACAAACTGTGGTACATCTACACAATGGAGTAATACTCAGCAGTAAGAAAAAATGATATCCTAAAAGTTGCAGGCAAATGGATGGTTTTGGAGAATTTCCTCCTGAGTGAGGTATCACAAGCCCAGAAAGATAAGCAGGGGATGTACTCACTCATTAGTGGACTCTAAACAAAAAAGGAGAAAGCAAAGCATGTCCAAGCTGCAAACCACAACCACTGAACAGCTTGGAATCTGAAACACCTTGAGCTGACACCTTGGATCCACTCCCTCTAGAGAAATATCTGATTCAATCTTGTTGTTGTGGGGATGAAGCTGGATATGCCAGAAGTAGAGGCTGAACTGAGCAATACTGGGAACTCCTGCCCATGCTGAGGAGGATTTTGGGAGATGTGGAGAAGAGAGACTGACTGGAGGGGGAAGGTGGAGAAGGGACCTTGAATAAGGATATACATGGATAGAAAATGTGACTTTATTTATGATAAAAAAAATAAAAAAAGATATTAGAGGAATATAGATTTAATCTACAAGGAAAAACTAGGATGACTACAATTCTTTTTCAGTGATAATAAGCATTGTTGAGGGTGTAGAAAAATTGGACTTCTTGTATTTAGCTCTTAAGAATAATATGTGTAGATTATTTTAGAATTATTACAGAGTGTTTTGAAGTCATGAATCATGGAGACTGCATATACTCAATAGTCCCATCCTAGATGTTTATCCAAGAAAGAAGAATATGTTCACACATAACTCCTTCCATTGATTACATTATTAACACTATATATGATTAACAAAGATACATACCAATACATGTGTATATATAGTTAAATGTTGTTTTTGATTCATGAGCTGATGAACATATAATACCTAAACAAAAAATATTGGTCACAATATAAACACTGATATATGATATGTAGAAACTTTTATGACTTGATGTCATCAGCAAAAAGCAAAAGGTCACACACAATGATTATATACCTATGCAACAGCAACCTATTTAAAGAGGCAGAAATTATGTCAGATTTGGCTAGCACATTGGGATATGGAGAGAATTTGGAAGTGATGAGGTTTCATTTTTGTATAGTTTGAATGTTCACAAATAATTTTGTTTGTGAACAAATAACTGTGGATACACTAAAAGACACTGAGACCTAAGAAAGTTAATTGTGTGTGTGTGTGTGTGTGTGTGTGTGTGTGTGTGCTCTATCTCAATAAAGTCTTCACTTAAAAGCATTGAGAAAATGTTCAAGAAAAGTAAGTTAGCTACTTTAGTGATTAGGTGAACATTTTTAAGAAAATACAACAAAATAGAAAAAAGACAAACTCTGGGATACTATAAAATTTATAGGAGATAGACTGAGTAAAGACAATATCAAAATAGAAGAGTCTAGGAAAATAAAGTTAAAATTTCAAGACTTTTCTATGAAGGGAGGGCAGAAGCTGAATGATGTGAGAGCCTGCAAAGGCATTTGTTTTGAATGAGAAATAGATACAAACTATGGGAATGTTAAACAATCTGAACATTAAAAGTCATGAGAATAAAAACAAATGTATCATTCAAACTATCAATAAGACAGCTCTAAAAATGTAAGGAAAAGAAAAAATGAAATCAAAACCTGAAGAAATGCACAATTCAAAGCATTAATGAATAAATATTTCTAAAATAAGGACAGAACAGAGACAAATAGAAAGCTCTGAACGAAACAGCTATGTGGAAAGAGATGTCAAACATCTTAATTTGCATTACTTAGATATCTGACAGAAGAAACTCAGAGAGGGACTATTTTGGCTCACATTTTATAGTAGGAAATCTGTTGCATGATTCATGACAGTGGGTGTGAATAGGAGAGACTTGTTCACATGGTGGCAGACAGAACACAGAGAACTGAGACCAAAACCTGGGCTGGGTGTCTTCTCCAAAAGCCCATCCGCAGTGACACTCATCTTTTTGCCATGTCTGAATTCTTTTATTCTTAAAGCTTATTTCCTTTTGTTTTACTTTTTGTGTATGTCCCTGCATATGTCCTATGTTTATGGCATGCGCATGCAGTGAAGGCCAGAAGAGGGCATAGGATCCCCTGGAACTGGAATTACACATGGTTGTGAGTCACTCACTATGTGTGCTGGAAAGTGAGCCCAGGTCCTCTGGAAGAGCAATATGTGCTCATAATTGCTGAGCCATTCCTTCTAACCACGACTCTGGTTCTTAAATGTTCCATATCTTCCACATATTTGAAGAAGTTGGATAGCAGAGTTCAGCATGTTCTTGGGTGGGGACATTTGACATGCCAGTATAACATCGACAAACATGATTACAGTAATATAAGAGACACTAAACTAAATAATAAAACTCCTTTGAGATTTATTTGTTTCAAATATTAAATCAAAACATGTTCCACAGATTAAGAATTATAGGCAAGAGAAGTTTGATTTCTATTTTATTTCCTTGCAAAATGTCTTATTTGATATTAGGTTTTGTCTTAGGCATTGGAGGTCAAATAGATGACTGTGCAGTTCAATCCCATTCCACCACCTCATCTGGATTTACATTCACATACGATTTTCAAACAAGATGAAATATCAGGTTTTACATATCTAAGAGACTGCTTGAGGGAAATACATTCTTTAATACCATCTTAGCGGAATTTATTAACAACACAGCATGGCTTGCATAAAAAATAGGTGAATTGTGAGGTTACCTGCTGAATTTTCTTTGCTTTGATGGTTCAAATCTTTTTTCCCCATCCAGCTTTAAAGGCACTCATGTCAGCAGATTCAAAAATCAGTTAGCTCTATAAACTTGAACATATTTTATATGTGACAATCTTAAATATATTTAAAAAACATTTAGAAAATTTATTCAGGGTATAAGAAAGCCTGGTAGTAATGTACAAACTCCTCTCATTGTTTACAACTGAATTTGAAAGAGCCAAAGCTTATCAATGTAGTCAAATGACTTTTCTAATATTACCATACAATGAAGCTTGCCACATACCAAACCTCATGCGAGGCAGGCATTATTTCAATAATCTGTGTGCATCACAAACGTAGGAACAATAATGTTATAAATACTAAAACAGGAACTGTGGTACAGTGAAACTACAGTATTCAGAAATTTGTTACATAATTTGAAAGTAGCACTTAGTACATAGAAATTTTCCAGGACAGGCTAAAATACAAAGGAAAATGCCGTCTTGGTTATATCTGTCTATTTATCCATCATCTACCTGTATGTATATAGTAAATACTAAGCTTTCACAGTTATTGTTCGATAATGATTTTGCACTTTTACCTGAATCTTGGTTAAATATTAACTTTACATTTGACTTTGCTTTATTTGAGAAAAAAACTATATTTATATATGTCTATAGAATATATAGAAAAATATGCATTAAGCAAATATTTTATAAAGTGTATTAGGGCACGAAAGTAGAAAATAGAATACACAGTAAAGAAGTTGAAAGGGAGGAGCAACAGAGGGCAATGTAGAGTACAGAGGAAGGAGGTTTAATGCCACAGGTTTTCTCTCACCAGCATGCCTAATCTATAGTTAGCTGTGTTTTTGTATATACATATATGACCAAAAAGCAGAAAGGGAACTACGTGGAAAAAGGAGATGGCATGAATTGACCAGAGGACATGCAAGGATGAGCAAAGAACAACATACAGCGTGACAATCCCATAAGGAAGCCAAAAATTTTGGACACAAATGCAATAATATTAACAAAGCAGAAGTCTGCAAATAATAGAGTGAGTGAGCATCCCTAAATCAAAGGAATGAAACTATAGAATGACTCACGTTCATTCATTTCAGGGCCTGAATTGAAATCAGAGCATATTTATGATCACACATACAAATAAGTTTAAAATGCTAAATAACTGTGAAGGAACAAGAATTATTTGGCTTCAAGGCATTAATCACAAAAAGGGCTATATCTTTCAAATTCTAACATTGTTCCCAGTTGTTCAGGTAAGATATTCTAAAGTTGACCTTAATGTGAATGCATTATTTAAGTCTTGAGTTCTTTAAACTCCCTATTGGTAAGCACACTTGTGTTATTTTTTCATATGTATTTTATATCTTAAGTTGGATGTTTTTAAGCAAACAAACAACAAAAATCTCTCCAGCCAAACCACCTTAATTCTTTTTATTTATCATGTGATGGTAAAGTTCAATTAAAACTATTTTTGATTTGCTTTTTACAAATTAGTTTAGAATTATATTCCCACATTATTCCTCAATTTCACACACTATTGTGTAGTGACTTTAATAAGAACATTCTCTGATCTCACAATGATTTTATAAGAAAGTGAAACTAGCTAGTATCACTCTATCCTAGACTCAGTGTTCTGATAAGCTACCACAAAGTGTGCAGGAAAGAATTTTCTATGTAGGACTTGCTGATTTCTCTGATAGAAATACTCCCACAGGCTAGTCTCCAGCTTGCAATAGTTTATAAGAATTTCTTACTGTTTATGGCTTCCATGACACTCACAGCCTGGCATACTGCTCTGCGTTTTCACAACACACTTTTTCATGGTCCCTTAGGGATGCAAGTTTCTGCTCCTGTTAATAGAGGTGGCACAGATATGTTTTGTGTCAAGTATCTTACTTTTCATGTTTGATAGGAATGGTACAGCAAATACTGTCTCAGATATTTGAAACCTTGTTGATATTTTTTTTTAATTTTGTGGACAAGATGTATGCATAGATTTTATATTTGTAATGATTGTATATATTTATATATTATATATTTATAAATATATATTTATATACATTTAATTTTCATATACAGTAGTTTCATGCTCTGGAGGTTAGCTCCCATCAAGGAAATCTCTGGTTCTCTGGATCCTCTGACCTAATTTTGTTTTTTGTTTTTTTCTCAATAGATAAAATTAAAAATTTTATACTCACATGAAAAATACTCTCCAGTATTTCATAAAATTCAATCTGTAGTTGTAGATCACATTGAGATCCTGGAGTGTGAGGTTATTTTTATATAAATGTTAGAATGGAAAATAATTCTTTGATGTTGTTATTGATTTTGTTTTTCATCTAGCTCTGGATGATCTACTTGTTCTCCAGGAGTTCTTTAGTGTAAAATATGTGTGAGTACCATATGCAAATAATATTCACCTGCTTTGGGCTTGGGGCGCATAGAAAGTGGAAGTAGGCAGTTTGACTTGGTAATTCTAGCTCTCTATTTCCTCTGTATGTGGAGACATACATTTAACACTCAAATTACTTTAGGTCCCAGTTAAGACTATGAGGGATACATTTTAACACTGTGAAGAGTATCACATTAAGACTTTTATTAAAGTCTCCACAATTTAGGCTTCATCCATGTCTATAAATCACTGGGCTAGAAAATAAAGATATAGCACACAGTATTAAAGTGCTCAGCAGTAATGAGGATTCAGATTTAACAGAAATGAGAGGAAATGTTCTAGAGTGTAGTAAAATGACTTTATGGCAAAGACTTACTTTAATTATTTAATTGTGATATGAAAGACAAATAACTCATTTATCTTAAGGGATACAGACATAAGATGCTTAGAAATCTCTGAAAAACAGCTCCCTGGAAGAATTTGTTGATATATTGTGGCATAGAGTAAACTAAGATAATGAGAAAAGGTATGATTTATATAAAAGGGTGTAAATCATGAGGAAATATTTATGTACCTTTAAAGACATTTGATAGAATTTAGGTATGAAATATACCAGTTTCTAATAAACTGAAGAATAATTATTATGTAACAGATTCAAATTATTCAACTTAGAGAATAAATGGTGACCACTGGTTCAAATGCATTACAGCCCTATAACTGTCAAGAAGTTATGATTTATCAGGAGAAACAAAAAACTCACAGAACTAGTTTTGTTGTGTGTCAGGGTGTGACATGAACTGTTAGTAGAACAAATAACCTATGAGAACCTGAGGGAATAACCTATGTTTTTGGAAATTGCAACTAGGAAAGTATTGGTGAGCATCTGCTTTGAATTGAAATATTAAAAGTGTCCTAGGAAGGTGAGGGAGAGATGGCTTAGTGGGTTAATGCCCTTGGTGTTTTTACAGAGGACTCAGGTTGATTCCCAGTGCCTATATGAAAGCTCACAGCCCACTGTAATTACAGTTTCATTGGATCCAAAAGCCTCTTCTAACCTCTGAAGGCACTAGGTATGCACATGGTGCACATATATGCATGTATACAAATCATTCATACCCCAAAATAAAATAAATAAATCTAAATAAAAATTTAAAAGGAGCCCAATGTGTTTTATAAAAGATATAAACAGTAATTAATGACAAAAAAGATCATGAATTTAAAAGAATAGAGGGAAAGGGCATATGGGAGGGTTGAAAGGGAGTAAATAAAAGGGATAAATTATTTAATTATATTATAATCTCAAAAGTAAAAGAAATAATCAAAAATTAAATTATCTTTTTATTGTTAATTTATTAATCCCAATTCATTGGTCTCTTTATTTGATGACAATTGATTGCTTCAGTGTTGGAATAAATAAGACACAATTTCAGCTGTAAAGGAAGAGTGACCATGTTACTAAGTAATTTACCTTCTTGTCTATTATAGTATTATAGCATAATCCTATGGGCTTTAAATAACAAATAATTAACCAAGTCATTTAGCATTATAATGGGGGTAATAAGGGAGATTAGAACTAGGAGAGGATATGAAGTAGGCAGGGTGTGGAAGGCAATTTCTTGCTGCCAACAGAGCTCTTGAAACTTAGTCCTAGTGCTGTTGATGAAGCCTATGTAACATTTGAAAAAAAATTATATCTGACTTGTGACTATTGTTTTGGTAACAATAATTTTATTAATTTCCTCTTTGCCATTTTACAAAGTGAATTGCTTTCAGTTGCAGTCATTTCAACAGGTTATTTGTTTTCTATTGTCCTGGTTTCCCATTTCTGTTATTGCAACAGACCACTGTACACTTAATCACTTCACACAGCACACACGTATTGGCACACAGTTCTGGAAAACAGAGGAATAAAGCAATCTTATGAGGCTAATACTGAGCTGCTCAGAGCTGAGTGCCTTCAGGGGTCTCCCTAGGACAACCCCCTTTCCTGGCATTTGGCTGCCTCTTGAAGTGGTCCTTGACTCCTCTGAACCCCGAAATCTAATGACCCCAACCTCTTCTATCTCTTTCTTTCTCACTACCCTCTCCTGAACATCTCAGTTTTAAAAGCACTTGTGTGGATGTGGTGCCATTTAAATGATTCAAGTTTATTAACTGAATCACATCTACTGAGCATATTGTATTGTCAGGGGATAGTCACAGATTCTGAGAATTAGAGTTATATTTGTGGCTGCATGAGAATTAGAGTTATATTTGTGGATGCCTTGTCAGGAAATGGTAAATCATCCTCCCCTTAGTATTTCAAACCAAAATGTAATGTGTTCCATTTCTCTCTTGTATCCCTACATGTTATTTTACACACAAATAAAAACTCTAGTTGTTCACATGAATTCACAAAATGGAATGAGCCCAAGTCTACTTCTTTGATTTCCTCATCAGTGTTCTCTGTTTGCTCATTTCTAATCTAACAAATTACATTCAAGAATGTGTTTATTTTCAACCTAATTAAACAGAATAGAGTTTACAGCATTAAAAAGATGAACTGTGCTCAAACCCAATTTGAAAGACTCTGAACTGCTGTGAATTTACACTATATAGACACTGCATACATACATACACACATACATATATAATGTAGTATATCAATGCAAGTTTATAAGTAGACTTTGTCAGAAATGACTTTAATGCAGAAAAATATTTTGTCAAGGAATAGGCAATAAACAGTGTTAATGCTAATCTTATTTGTAGATGGAGGAAATGGCAGTGACTATAACTATTGTTTAAATTCAGGCTATCAAAGGTCATTGTTCCTGGAAGAGTGATTTCTTACATCACTACTTAGTGTCCCTGGTGCCTGATGATGTACTATACTACTAAGTCTCCTTTCATGGTCTCAATGCCTTTTACTGTCCCACCTTGCCATGCTGTCAAGCTAGTTGCATTCTTTCTAAGTAAAATTCCAAAAATTCATGATGGAGACATCTTACCTGGCTCTTTTTTCTCAAGTATAAGAAATTATACTTGAATTTTTACTTTATTAAAATCCTCATCAAAATTTTTGGTTTTTTGGAGTTAAGGAATGAGATTAGTTTTGAGTGACACAATCCTCAAGAACAATTTCACTTTCTCATTTAAAATTAAGGCTTTAGGAATCATGGTATCAGTCCTTACATATTTAACTGGCTTAAAAGAATGGCACATATGGCACTTTGTTTTGATAAAAGGCTGATTTGGAGCTGTGCAAAGGGGTGAAGGAGAAATTAATGAAATTTGTTGGAGAGCAGGGGCATTGTTATGGGCAGGTGTGTCTCTTCAGGCCTGTTGTGAAGGAAATGACTGATATTTTAAGAGTTCCCATGTATGTTTTCTATGTATCTAACGTATCTCCATTTGGGGAGTGCTGTGGGATTATGATCTTGTACATTATAAATATTTGACATGCCCACTAGTTTAATAAAATGATGGTTGGTAAGTCAAAAGGAAGACAGGAAGTATGGGCAAGGCTAGCAGACTAAAAAATTTCTGGAAAGGGGAAGAGGAGATGCAGATATCAGCCGACACAGAAAGAAAATGAGAATGCTGCTCTGAGAAAAGGTACCAAGTCATGTGGCTAAACAAGATAAGAATCATGGGTTAGTTTAAGAGTTAGAGTTAGGAAGTAATATGCCTTAACCATAGGCCAAACCGCTTGTAATTAATATAAGCCTCTGTTTGTTTCTTTGGAACTAAGTAGAGACTGTGGATTTGGACCTCAGGGCTAGGCCTGGCCAAAAACTTCTTACTACAAATGGTGGTCCAATGTGGGGCACTTACACCCACAGAAAGCTCAAGAAAGCTAGAAAAGGTTTCATAACACAGAAACAGAGCCAAAATGAGCTTCCTACTTGTTTCTCTTAAGTGAGCCATGGTACAGAGATGTTGAGATTTTGGTATGCAGCTAAAACTGCAACAAGGCCGGTTCCTAAAGTCTCAAAAGAGTCTTGGTACAAGCATGAGCTGCCTATGATGGATTTATGATTACTGTTCATAGAGACAAAAAGGGGAGAACAAAGTCAAGCATGACTTCTTATTAGCTGTGTTTTCTTGGGTGGGCCATGCTTGCTGGTAGCAAGCAGAGGTGTAGCTTCTTTAAGAGAGGCTTCCTGACTCAGCCTATTAAAAGCCTTGTGCAGCCAAACACTTAAATGAGGTTTATGAGCAGCTGGTAGCAGTGCTCTACTTGGTGGCAGTGTGGATAAAATTTTCCAGAATTGGGGTGGTAAATGTGGTTCCAGCCATTAACTCTGCCATGAAGCTAAAGTGTCTGTGAAGCTAAAATAAGGAGCTGGGTAGAGACAGCCAGCCACCCTAGACAAAACTTTAATCCTAGCCTTGCCTTAGCAGATTAAAGTCTGATTAGAATAGACAGAAAAAGAATAGATATACAGTAAGACAGATTCAGATGAGAAAAATAAACAAATAGAAAACCTTTAAATAGTTTTTAGTATATTTTAAAAAATACATGGGTTTGGGAGAGAAAAAGAAAAAGGATAAAGTCCTTAAAGTTAATTATATATGTATATATATGACATGTAAAGATGGAAAATAAACTGAGATTCTGTATACTGTGTATGTTATGTTGTCTTTAAATTGTTTGGCTCCTGAGGAAGGAGCAAGAGCTACTAAAAGACATTTGATTAATCCAACCAATATTTTTTGTAAATGGCTTGACTTCAAAATTAAGGTCAAAAGATATGTTACTTTTATTTATGGTTGTGAGCCAAGCCTTCAACGACTGAGCCATCCCTCCAGCCCATGGAGATACATTACTTTGGAGAAGAGGTTTTGTCTACATTCCCACAGAAAATGAGAATTTTCTGTGGGTTCATTTCAGGGTTAAAGAAAATAAGGTTTAATCAATTCCCTGAAAAACTCCAATGAAAACAGATGGCCCAGATGGTCCAATTTCAGAGCACCTCTGTTGCAGTTTCTTCTGAGCTCTGCATCCAGAACAACTTCAAGGAAACTGGCTGAGGTAACCCAACTTCACAAAATACTAGAGTCAGAACTTGACTATAATCCTGAATCTTCTCAGTATCCCCATAAGATTATCAGCATCCCCAACTAGTAGGGGATGTAATTGAGTTCAGGTAAGCTATCAATGTGGCAGGACAGATTAATAAAGATAGGCTGAATTAAGATGCGAGAGCTAGCTAACAATAAGCCTGAGCCATAGGCCAAACAGCATGTAATTAATATTAGCTTTTGTGTAATTATTTGGGACCAAGTGTGGCAGAGGGGCTGCACCTTACAGTAGGCTAGGCTTCAGGCAG